>NW_019059737.1:731365-764711 GCF_000696155.1 Zootermopsis nevadensis
CGCTGGGATCGTTGTGTTCACTCCCCGGGGAACTACTTCGAGGGTGATGGATGAATTTAATACCTGAGATAAGTGTACGGGTTTTTATAGGCGCAGTCTAGAAACTTTCCGATCGCACCTCGTATGTCGTTCACTGTTTCTAACCACGTGTTCACTCGTTACAAAAACAGCGTTGATTATTTATAGCCACACACAATTCGTAACAACACGATAACGCTGATTGTAAATGTAACATGAGGTGTTGCATTAAAGAGACGCTATTAATTTTAGGGCAGGGATTCTAGAATTTAAAAAGAGGAACACAGTAAACTGTTATTAAATCAAAGCGTGTTCCAGCACACAGCAATAAATACCGTATTCATTTATTTCTTAATACGCACTTAACGTAGCGGCCGATGGTTATAACTCCTGATTCATATTAGAGAAATACTGGGTTCAAATATCGTCTGTGACACCGGTTATTCTAAGGTTCATCTTTAATTCCTTCCAGACCCAGTGTTGTAGTAATGAATTTAATTAAGACACGACCACTTTCGTCAACATAATTTTTAGTTCATTATTTATTATCTTATCACTTTGTGAGACGTGGAAAAAAACTAGTCTTAACACTGGTAGAAGAAATGCAATCGAGGCTGTGGTGGTGCCTATGGTGGGGTCTGGCGGTCGGTTTTGTGTGTGTGTGTGTGCTTTAAGAATGAATCCTGCTTCAGTCGCCATGACGATGTTTACAGAATTAATAAACTGTGTAAAGAAATTATATCAATTTTGTATTTTTAATGCGATTTGAAAAGATAATGGTTCAAATAAACTGTACTACTCTTAAACACAGAAAGGATTAATTTCTGTCTTATTTGACGTGTAACATTACGCTAGCAGATAAATAAATTGAAATTTCAAAGATGAAACGTAACTGTATTTTAGTTCGGTGTGTTTCGTAAAATTAGAAACCAAAAATCAAATTTTGTACTAGTCCCGATTTGCGCCAGGGGAAACAAAAGGTTATATGCTTGTCAAATGGGCCGTACCTTTGATTTACACTACACAGAAAACATTTATATATCATAGATTCTAAGACATGCTGTTCGAATCATAATAAATCACTCACAAAATTTTATCACATTTAGTTATTTGCACGTGTGACTGAACAAAAATCATTTAAGACACAACGTGGCTGTGTAGTGGATCTCATTCGTGCTAAATGTTCTGTACGATCCGGGTTCATAACCTGATAGTCTGACAAGTTTCATAGTTTTCCTCATTTCTTCCCAAGAAAAAAGTAAACAACTTCCTTACACTATTTATAATCATCCTTTTAGTAGTTGTTATAAAACCTACACAGTTGATACGTTAATTACAGTACGAAACTACAATTTCTTCATGAGAACTTCTCTTAGATCGTTGTTGCACCAATGCATAGTGCGTTATCTTCTAAGGGCAAACTCATCCTTATTTGGAAATGTTATATTCGCAGAGGCATTTATAAATATTATTTCAAGAGTCAGTAGATGTAAATAAATTCAGTACGCACGTAACTGTAATAATTATTGCGTAAGGAAAATCCCAGTAACTCCTATGATAACAGATGCATTACCGAAGCGTTAGTCTGATGACGACATTACAGTTAATTATATCGAAATTCCTCTGCGTTAGTTATTTTTGTACACACAAACACATCTGTATAGCAGTTATACAAACATCTGTTTCGTTGTCAAAGGAAAAGATTTCCTTTTTCAGAATTGTATTAGTACGTTCAGGAAGATGGAGGGCTTCATAAATTGTATTATGTACTAAATATCATTATTATGATCAAATTAAGTAGTATGTGATGAGAGGGACAAGTAGAACGCATGGATAATATGCTAACTGCTTACGACATCGAAGTTTGAAGGTTTCTGACGATGGTGTGACACGCTGTCTAAAATTGTTTTTTGTATTCATCGTGTTTTTAAATACTACGGATATTTGGAATGTTAGTTCTGCTTCCGTTTTCAGAGATGAATGCAGGACATGTCTAATCTGTTGGGCACACTGATCGATCTATTCGTTAATAGATATTAAATATTTTCTTCTGTTCACTGTCACTTCCTCACGCAAGAGTTTTGCCTCTGTCAGCCAAGTACATTCTGTAAATAAACTGATATATTCACTTAATCGTACTTAAAAGTAACTATGTTTTTGGTGATATTCTTTTGTTTATAATTTTTGTTCAGTTCAGGATAATTAAGTAATTTCTATTATAATTAGTTTATTGTTATTTTAATTTTTTTTGCTGTATCCTTAATTGCCCGTACAGCTGTTGATGCAGCACACTATCACAGAGAATTTAATTTAATTAAATTATTGTTGTCCTCCTATTAACGTCCATGACAGCTGAATAAAGCCCATGATGGCCACTGTTTAATTCGTGGATTCATAAGCGATGTGTTTTCAAGAAAATTTCTTACGGTGCTATGAAATTATTGATTCTAGTTATATAATGACGTTCTTGCAACTACACAGGTTATAGAGCGTGTAATACGATCGGATTGAGTCTGTGACGTGTTAATGATAAGGTGTAGGAATTCGTTAAAGGACATGTGGACCATTTGAATGTATAATGTTAGGCTTAGCGATTCTGTCCGGGTAGCTAAGTCTGAAACGAAATATACGGAAAGATATAACCTTTATTGAATTATGTAGCTGAGATTTAGGTGAGTTCGCATCCCGAGGAGTGCAAATTAAAATGGTTTCGTCTTTCCGAGTCGTTTCTGAGAAGAAATACAATTATTGGAAGTAAAGTGGTGCTTTAAAGTCTTAAAATTGTAAGTCGATAAGTGTGGAGAAGAACAGAGATAGTCGACCCCGGGATCTGAAACAATCGACCTTCCAAATGCGAGTCAGACATGACAACTCACAGAAGTTTTTTTTTGTAATGTTGCCGACTGCAATCAAATCACGTGCGACACGGCGCAACTGCAGCTGTGGTGTGCAGTATCGGTCATAGGCAGGTTTGTCTAGCCCAAACACTATATATGGTCTCCGCTGCGACACGCCATACAGCGCACGCGACGAACGGCCTGCCATCTGCAGAAACATCCTTAAACAGAGCTGGCGCGTCTGCACCAGACTCCATTTGTTGTGCATATTATATCAACTACAGAGGTTATGAAACTTCAGATGGGTACGAGTGATTGGGGCAGGATGCTCCTATTCGAATAAAGATAGCGTGTTTTTGGTGGTGGCGAGAGTGAAAGACTATTTGATTATGCTGTGGGCTTTCAAATTGTACTGATACTTGGAATGTGGCCTACGTGAAGATGGAGGCGATAATTACTTCCGAAACGTTGATAACCACCTGCAGTGTCATAACCCAGTTGACCACAATATACATTTTCATTGCTGTGACAATCTCATATCTCATTGGTTTTGGGTTATTTGAAAAAGATTTTCAATCTGTGCGCCACTTTTCTGAGCACGACACATCGAACGAAGATGACACCCGCTAGGAGTTCAAATGAGCCGTTCCATACGATGTTCGGGGGAGGGGGGAGTAATTTAACATTGCCCTATCATTCAACACTTTTTGACGTAGAAATTTGATTCCGAAATTGAACAGTACATTTGATTTTAATGACAAACAGTTAAAGTCAGCCAAAGACAATTTATAATAATTTCTTACATAATCCAATTTATCCCACATTAGGAACATGTGGACATTTCCCCGTTTTTCGGTGTTTAGAACTCGTAACTGTTAATGTTGTAAATTATATCGTCGGTTTAGGTTAGAACAAATTAATATTTCCTCTTATTTTATTCATTCTGTGAATTTTCTTACAAGAATCCTCTCCTAATTAGCCCCCTTCCACACAAAGAGTAGAACAGTGAAGTAGGTTAACACAGCAAATGCATTCCTAGAAAAATCGTGAAGGGGTCTTTTGTGTACATCAGCAATTAAGTAATGAGTGTAAGGAAAACATAAGTATGCCCCTGCTTTTATAGGAACTTCACGCAATTAATTAAGTTCATACTAAAACATGTTTCTTATATGTTGTTGTCAGGTTACGTACATAAAACTATATCCTAGTTCCGTAGTAACAAGGTAGCGTAAAGCAAAGACTGCCGAGCTGTAAAACGTAATTATCTTTAACAATTATTTTTCTTCGCTGTAATGTAAGGTTTTCGTACTTTTATTCTGTACTTACAGGATACATAATATGCGCTTGAAACCAGTATTTCATTAGTTTAAATTGGTCTAATGTTTTTAGAGAAATTCCATTTTTAACTAGATGCAGTTTAACTGCATTCATATCAAAGTAAAATATAAATGTATTCACATTAACCAGCATCAGTTCAATTTATTTTGTCAAGACTGAAAGCCGTCATCTTATTATAACCAAACACTTGCAGATAGAAAAATGGTTTTACTTGCAGAGAAAAGTTTAGTGCATAAATAGGATCTTTTATTTCTCTTTTTAAAATATACTATCGTACTACAAGCATATGGAAAAAGAGATAGCCTGCAAAACGCTGTACATATTTTGATTGACGCAGTTATAATGTCCGAAGAAAATAATTTTACTATTTCAATATTATTAAGATTTCAATCAGCGTTTCTGAATATTGTGGTTTCAGCTTTAATTTTATCTGAAACTATGTGTAGATTTAATCCTGCATTGTATAAACAAGTTACTCATACAAAGACATTTTAATTCTAAACCAATTTTGTATTTTCCCGTGTTTGGTAATGTATGAAATGTCTCGCATACATCGGGACAAGGCTTCAGATACCACTGAGGGTAAATCTAGCCGTGTTGTCAGAACAAGTGGTCTTAATGCACTTGTAGGAATATACTACGTTATTCAAGCTTAGGAATGAAACATTTTAGCATAATGGAAACGGTTTAACTAAATTAACTAAGCTAATTAATTTATGGCTACATCATACATATATTTGCAATTTAATTTTTTTTATTAATACCGATGACTACGTCATAAACAATGCATGGAAGCTGAATGTTCAGATTTTAATAGATTAAATTTCTAACGCACTTTTACTTAAATATAGAAGAAACTAATTAAAGGGCGGAAGTAACGAAAAAAGAAAGGAAAAAGAGAAAACATTAAAGGAGTAAAAAAGGAAGACATACATATTTGCTTTCGTATAACACACCTGTGCATAATGTGAAAGAATAATATAGACTGTAAAAACTTAAAACTGTTTTTTATGGAACCTCTTTCCTAACGCAGCATATGTAAATTTACGTACGCATAATTCTTTAGACTCTTAGGATTAAGACCAATCGTAATTGGCCTTTTCCGCCCAAATTGATACTTTGTAATTAAGTTCTAGTTAGAGTCTGGAATCCAAATTCTCCGCAGTCGAGTGGTTAGGATACCTGTTTCATATTCGGAAGGCCCTGGGTTATAATCTACACCAGAAGGCCGGCTATGCAGAATTTATCGTGGTCTTCCTCAGTCCACAAAAATCCCGGTACAGTACCTTAAATTAAGCCATGATCGCTTCCTTTCGTATACTTCCTAGTTCATTATTCATTCGATGATATATAACCCTATCTACTAACAGTGTCGTTAAATTAATCACAAATAAATTCAATATTATCAAAATCGACGAATGGTGGAGGCAAAATTAAACATGGAATCATTTGAAAAGCGTTGTTATTTCTTTTTATCATTTAAAAAGTGTGTGTAAAAGACCGTTGTGTTTAGCTGCTCGATAAACATGGCATGTTGCGTCCGAGCCAAGAACCTTACAGAAGGTAAAAGCTCTTCGCTTCATAGGTTTCTTTTTTCTTGTCAATAAAATATTAAGTATACTAGAACTCGGGAAGCTGTAATTGCTACAAAGTTTGTAACTGACGTGGGTACAACAGTCAAGTAGCTGGTCACACTGATGCAGTGTGAATGAGTAGTTCTGTCGTTCCTGTATTAATAGAATGAAGGACCAGTTTCAAGGTAGTATGATGGACTGACTACAGTACCTCCCCCCCCTCCCGTCTCTCTCTGTGACTCAAGTTACACTATATCGTAAATAGTATCTGTAACTCCACCATATGGAAGACAGTGAACAGATTCAAACAAGAAGACGTGCTACATAATAAAATTCTTTCAAACATGAATCCCACAGCTGTTAGATGAATTAAAAAATACGTGTTACTGAATTCATACCAAGGACTTCCGTCAGGAAAGAAGGCTCTATTTCCTACGCATGTGTTTCCAATTTTGTGGACCGAAAAGTTGGGCTTTACGTTCACGCAAAGTGTAACAGTATTGTTTAAATACGAAATAATAAAATAAGAGCGATTTTACAACAGTCAAACACTGCAATAAGGCCGCTCTTGTGATATGGTCTAATAATAATCATCATGATAATGCCTGGGCTTGGCCTGTTTCGGTCTCAACATTCGCGCCATCCAGCATTCTTTTTTTTTTATTTCCTGCCTAATTAGTTCATCCGTTATCCGCTAGACAGCACCTAGTACATAGAAGTTGTCATGGTGGATATACTGTTAGCGTGTAATACATGATTGTAAAGTGTATTAGTTTCAGCACAGTTTTTATCAGACACTGATCTTCAAGGTAAGCTACAAACAGTTATATCGTTGTTGTTGCTTTAATATAAACAACTGTAATAGATTTAAGTAGTGAGTTTAAAGTTCGTGCAAATATGTTACCTCTTGCCATCACAACGTAGGATAATATCGTATTGTAATGTGACAAAGTTTCGTTCAGGAAGAAGTTAAAACCAGTTTGAATTCAGTGAATACTACCACCAGATTAAAAATAATTAATCTTCCCCTCTCAAATCTGAAATAGTAAAGATTAAATTGTATAAAACTAAAGTTTGACCTGATGTTTTGTGGGGGTGAAACATGACCTTTCGTTATACGGTAAAGATATAAGTTGAGATCATTTGCGAACAAAAATTCTGACTAATATTTATACATAAACGAGAGGAACCAACAGGAAGGCAGGAAATATTCCAAAATAGAATTTAGTGATTGTCTTTTGTGACGGCGTTAACGAAGTCTGTTGTACATTGGACTGAATTTCTTTGTCAAGTGAACGACAAATGACTTTTCAAGTACTCTTCTGGGCGGAGTCAGTACTATATCAAGTATAACTAACGCGTGTGTTAAGGTCAACAAAATAATCGAGATAAGTGGTCAACCCATGGGGTAGCTATAATGGCTCTCACTTATTATCGCCTTCCCTGTGAGGGGGGCAAAATATTATAATATTTAAACAATATTATTTGTTTTTACTGGAAATTATTTTCAAGTCATAAATGAAATTTAATTATGTATTGTTGAATACACTGTTATTATGAAGACATTATATAAAGTAAGTTAGTGACTGTCAAAATGTGGTATGCCTGAATTAGAAGAAACACTTGAATATTGAATTGAAGTACATTTTAAACAGTTGTTTCTGAAGGGGGTACTCGTGTGAAATTTTGGTCAACATTTTCAAAGAAGTGTCGTATCTGGGGGTATGACAAGTCTGGATAGCAGATACTCCATTTGACTTTGACTTGAGGCAGGCAAGGCCATGGTAGAGGGTCATTGTGTCTGAATATGGCCTGCAATTACGTTTTGAATGGTATTGCCACGGTTAGCGATTGGCGTTTCGTCTGTACATCGGCAGGAATATGGGGCCTGCTAAAGAACAGTAATTCCGCAATTCAAGTTTACAATGTATCCACCTTCATCTGGGAGGAATATAATATTATTTTAATAAAAAAATATTTTGAGGTTTCAGAATTATGAAACAATGTCTTACTTCTAGCGTAAGTTCTCTGTGGCTATTTTTCTGCGCTCTAAATTTCTTGTTGCGGTTATAGTATTACTGTTTATATTTTTATTATCTCTTATTTTTTGACAGGTTTTTACCTGGTACTAACATTTGTAATTGATGGTGTTGTCTCAGTAACTGTTACCTTTAGCAACAGATTGCTATCATTGTCTTTGCAATTATTACTTCTGTGTTACTTTTTTAGTAGAAGTGTTTGTTGTTTTTATTGTTGTGGTGGTGGTAGTAGTGGAATAGTGGTAATAGTAACAACTACACAGCTGATTCTATTACATATGTGTAAACATGCAATAAATTACAAAATTAACCTGTAAGAAACGCGGTTTTTAAGGCACTACATTTATCGGCCACTAACATCAGCTGTTGTAAGCTGAATGCATTACGAAATACATGGATCCCACTGGTGAAATATAGATCGATTATAAAGCATATGGAACGCTGACAGATACTTGTTATCCTTGACTATCAGCTTAATCATACGATGCCAGATGCAAAAATGACAAAATAACCACGAAACCGTTGATTGTTTTCAATATGGGTCAGTTAAAATTCAATTCAATTCTTTATTATTTGTGTGCTGTATCAACAGCCTGATGGCCAATTACAGATACAACACACAAAAATAATCTCCGCTCACACCATGTTACAATGTTAGCACCAACAAGGCTAGATTTTGAATGTAACACGTCATGAGCAGTTTCCACTAAGAGATACGTAGGCGTGGGTATGAGGATAATATTAAAATTGTTTAAAATAAATACGGGGTGAGGTCTGAGTTCGGGATATTGCATTTCGTAATTTAGATGATGAACCTTCTGGTTTTTTGGCTCAGCTCAGCTGTCTACTGTTCAGAGAAAGGCATATTCCACGCAGTGGTTCAGTAAGTTTGACAGTGATTTGCGCTCATATCTGAACCGATTTACTGGAACTACTACGTTAAGACGTCATCCTAATTCGTGGGTATGTAATTCTATAATTTTCCACTTCATTCAAGTTTACAGTAATACAAATTTGTATCATATTTGTCTGAAATTTTTTTTAGAAAAATCTTCACCGTTAAAAAGAGAGTTAGTTTGGGTGTATACCGTAATTAGGGCTAATAAAATAGACAATAAACACATATTTAAGTTAAGATCGTGACCAAGTGAGTAACAAACGGGAAATTGGTTACTTCGTGGTAAAATGTGTAACATAATTATAAAATATAGACAACTAATCTTGGGTTAGAATTTTATGAAATGTAAAGAAATTTGTTATACTAGAGGTTATATGTAAACGTTAACGATATTATATATAAGTAGAATAATTAAGGAATACAAAAGGATACAATGCACAATGTGGGGGGGGGGAGATGAGGAGACCAGAGACCCACCCTCTGAACCTTGTGTGTGACAAGAAAGAGTAAATACAGAATATCATGCAAATATGCGCCGTTAAGCATAGAGAACATTTAGGCTCACCGATGCACAGCTAAATGTGAACTTAGGGATTAGCGATTACGTAGTTAAGCGTAGTAAAAAATAGAATTGTAGCAGATACCGAAATTCCGATTCGTTGCTAGGTTTCAAGTCCTCACAGCGACGAATATAAAGGAGGCTGTCTTCTGGGTTGTTGCGCCGTGTGTTATGGTAGAAGTTTACCGATGATGGAGGCAAAAGACACCTCTGAAACGTCGGTAAACGTCTGTCATAATTTTGGGCGCAACGTCCAAGATTACAGAAATCTTATGGTTAATTGTATTTGTATGCTTTTAAGAAGTACACCTCTTCTGAGATTAAGAGAACGATAATCCTGTATTTGATTCTGCAGTGTAGAATCCTGGTGTGATCACTAATTATTTTTGTTTCATTGCCATAAATTTTACACCCCATAAGTTCCACTTATTGTTTCAAAAACAGTGTAAGAAGTGGAACTTAACAAATATATGGCGTGTAAAATTCACGGTAATGTACATGAAAATAATCCTGCAACTAGTTCTGCTGTTGATGATGATAGACATCATAGACAGAAAAATTCTAACTATTGCTAGTAAGCAATAAACATTTGCCTGTATTCTACATGTAACAAATCAGCTGTAATTATTCTTTGCTAATATAAATCCAATCAAATGTTTTTTTCCTTCTATCCTGCATTTTTCCCGTCTTCCTTCCGTCTCGTTCATCCGTCCTTTCATTTTTCTTTTACTGGTTCGCACACTGTTGTGAAGAGGTCAAAACAATTTTCATTCTTTTAACCAAAGCGTTCTTATCAAGACAAACGGGTACGCTCAGTTTGACAAAAATTAGTCAGAAAGGGTTGAAAATTCTAATACAAACGTTATATTGTATCACTGTAAAGCTGTCCCACTATACGCCATGTATGCACTTGAAGGGGGTCATTCTTAACCTCGGCACCAGATGGGGGTGAGTGGTCAGCATCACGCCCCTGCCGCGCTTTACCCCCGGGAAAGGACCCCGGTACCCATTGGATAGGAGGCTGGGTGAGCCCCAGGACCAGTCTGGACGCAGAGGTTACAGGAGAAATCCTCTGCCCCCGTCGGGGATCGAACCCCGGTCATCCAGTCCGGAGCCAGGACCTATACTGACTGAGCTACGTCGGCTCATTGTAGTACTGTGTCTTGCTTATGTAAAGCAGTCCATACTAGGGATTATCATTTGTCTGCATAACCATTTTTATGTAATTTGATTTAATCTTATTCTGACGGGGTGTTCATATTTAACCTATTTCACATACAGTTTCGCAGAAGAGACACAATCCAAATTATGCATTATAAATGCATTAGTTTCATAATGTCCATAATCACATTATTATCAAAACTTATGATATTACTAATGTTATATTGTTATTAAAAGACATGATTTAATTATATGGAAATTAAAATTTTGTTGTTTCCAGTAGGATCCATCATCGGAATTAAATCTTGATTTGTATTACGTAGTTAGTTTGTAGTTAAACTGTGTGTCAAAAAAAGCCTGAAGACAGCCTTTTGCATCAAAACGTGTTACAATAAACTAGATTAAAAATAAAAACAATTTTGTATAAAAATAAATATTGACCTCATAGTATTTACTACTGCTATACCATTGTTCTCGAACACATTTACTACATGGATTGACTGTCTACGTGAACTTAGAATCATGAACTTACAGACTTGTAATTCTCAAGATTTACATCACTCCCACACAGACTTGAGTTTGTTCATTGCGTTCAGATAAGTCCACATATACTGTTGCCTTAAGATAGCATTAACAATTTAAATCTAGAGGTGATAACACAGTAAACACTACAGACTTGTTACACTGTGCTCACATTTCTTAACGCCATTACGTAGTTTACATTCAACTGGAGCGAATGAGTAAAACCAGGGGAGTTATCAGCCCAAGAGAGCTGCAGAATTAAGTTCAGAATAGCTCGATCATGTCGGCCACAAGTTGAAAGCGCGGGGAAATTACCGACCTCGTGAACGTGTTGAAACTCGTCGTTTGCCTCGTGCCTGCTGAAGATTTAATCTGCAGTTTAGTTTGTGACTATCGGCCGATGACAACTGAACGATGCAGTTCATTTACAACATGAGCAAAGTTATTATCTACAACCGTTGAATCCAATCAAACATACAACCAATTCTATGACGAAATTTCCTTCCTGACAAGATAACAGTCTCTTAGTCAAGAAATTTCTAGAACTCATCCCGATCATCATCACGTGTTATGTAATTTTTCCTGCTTTGTTGTTTCCTGCATCTGGGACCTAAATATTCCCACTTTAAGTTCTCACATTTGTGCAGAACGATTAAAATTATATTTACGTATTTGGAAAAACGTTATTTAATATGCTGTAATCTACAAATATTCTGACACATAGACGCTTACAGATACGCGTCTGTAAATTGTCAGTTTCTGTCACAAACTTCCTCGCAAGAGCACAATTTCCCACGGATATTATTTGACGTTGTCTCCGCACAGCGCTGTGTTAGACTTCCCTAAGTCTTCCTCGCCTGCCGTGGCGAAGTTAAGAAGCAAAATTAAACACTTTAGCAAGAAGACGGGCGGGAGGCAGTCTACGATTGTTCCAAGGATCCACAGTTCTATTTCTGAAGCTACGAGTTAGCTTCATCTTGTCTAACCTCAATCTTCAGAAGATGAAACTGCTGTTCCACCCTCACTGTACTGGCCTCCATCTTAGTAGCATCGTCTTAACGGCGAGGTTAATTAGTTAATATATAAGCGATAGTTTAGTGTACTATAAAGCAGACTTTACAAAATACAAAGATCTTGATAAACAAAATAATTTTACATTTTATTTTATAGGCTTGTAGGATAAAATGTTCTGTTACCGTGATTGAACATCAAAACTACAAGGAAATACATGTAATAATAGTTAAATTGATGAAATTTGTTTTATCATTTACGGAAAAGACTTTGTAGCCCGTTGTAATTTAGAATTAATTATGAATTTAAGAATCCGTTTAGACATTATTTAGGACTTCTAGTGTCAGGCTGCAGTGGGATTCGAACCCATAGTCCCGTGGTTATATCGCTTAAATACGAGTTCTAACCAGCGCAGTCACTATATTGTAAGTAAGAAATTTATGATAGGTCTGTTAAATATCGATGAACTTGAAGATTTATACAGGTCACGTATTTTTAGATTGGTAAGCTATAGTAGGAGGCTAACACGGGCTGGAAAACTGACGTGGATGGCAGATGAAAGAAATGCAAAGAGAATCTTACTGAGAAACGTTATTGGAAAATATCCACTTTTAAGATTGAGGGACAGAAGAAAATACCACGAAGTCGAGTCTAAGATATGTAGGTTGTGAGGGATTGATGGTGGATGGCACTAAATTTCAGTCTTGTCCATTGGCGAGTCTCGTATTTGGTTTCGTTGAAACTTCACTGTATTAGTCTGCCTGTAAACCGGCGGTAATAAACGGTCTTAATAACTACTTAAGACGCTGGCTGAAATTTCAGGTTCTTACGGTGGCGAATATAAAAATGATTTTCTTCTGGGATGTAGTGCCGCGTAGTCTGTTACTCACCGACGTTTCAGATGAACTTGCGTTGCCTTCTCATCACCCTGATGATGGAGGCAGAAAGTACTTCTCAAGTGTCTATCGAACTACATGGCGTAATAACTCACCCCGAAATTTCGGATGTAACATATTAACATAAATTTTCTTCCAACCTTTCATTCTGATAAAATCTCTTGGAGCTCAAAGAAGTTATCACATTGAAGATGAAGATCTTCCAAATATTATGTAAGAATTCGGTCATTTTCCCCTGTTCACACTGAGAATCACATGAAATGTGAGCGTTACTGGTTGCAAAGGCAGGTGGTACACATAGTTACCACTGGGCTGTAGAGGGTTAAATAAGCTCTGCGCTACCGAAGTACACATATAAGTCTATGTGCATAGAAGATAACATAACATTAATATATTTGTAGGAGTTTTTGCGTTTATAGATTTTGCAAACCTGAAAATAAGGATTCAAATAGAGTTTTACAGGGCATGGTAATTATGTGTACCATCTACCTCAACATTCAGCAACACTACAGTTTGCCCTCAGAGTGTGTTTATGAATGTTGTATAATTCTCAAAATAGTTTTCCCTCAACAGAATTGGTGTTTGTAGATTTCAGGATAATATCAAATCATATAATAAAGTATAAAGGTATGCTCTGTATGCAATAGTCTCTGGAAAAGATTCTGTGATTGCTTGATGTGAACACAAAAAGGAAATTTCAGGTTCAATAAAATTTGGGGAATATCTTGATTAAATAAGTGACTATGAGTTTCTTGAGAACGGCTTTCTCCATTGAGTTGGGTTTTCTGAAAGGGGTCTGATGGATTCAAAACTGATCAGTGTGTTAATATAGAGTTATAATGCTGCATGCGACCCGCGGGCCATTGTTTGATATGTCACCTGTGATAGTAGTGAATTGAGTGAAACGCTGTTTAATAATACAGTAAATTAAAAATAATATTTGTCGGTCTCAATTCCCACAGATCTTAAGACTCGCGGTAACGAGGAACAAACTTCATGTAATAGATACCTTACGAAGCTGATAATCGCTCAGCTGGTCAATAACGCCCCCATATTTTATAAAACCAAAAGGTTTTCTACTGTGCTCACAAGATCCAGCCACTGTCCCCTGTCCTAAGCCAGATTAATCTACTCGACACACTCTCACCTTAATTCCGTACGATCCATTTTAATATTATCTTCTTATCTGTGCTTAGATGTTCTGAATGGTAATTTAACATGTATTGCGCTGAATCTAGAACGAGCTCAGTTCGACTTTATCCTACCCATGTGAGTATAGTAAATTCAAACAGTAAATATATTTAGACAGGGGCCTCAACATTTTAATTGCCGTAAAAGTCTTTGTGTTCTTTTTTTTCTTTTTTCTTTTTTCTTTTGCAATTACAACACTTTGTATACTCTATATTAAAAAATTAAAACTTTACAATTGTACTATAATTTCCTGAATATCACTGCGGGCTGCTTTTGTTTGAAATTCTTAATTTAGATAATGGATTATCTTTCTGTCTATTCCTGAGCTTTTATGTTATGTTCGACGCCTCTCTGTAAGACGATCCAGCCTATAATTCTATTACAATTTAATACATTTCACTGTTTAGATTTAATTCTTAGACGAACATGTTACAGTGTCTTTACCAGGAAACCCGCGATCAAGAATGTCAGTATTAACTCTTTGATGCTCTTTCTAAGTATTTACATTAATAAACTGTTTTCTTACTAAAAATAAAACTGTGCTATGAATTATTCATTTGTATGGGAATGCCCAGAAATATAGTTGTACTTATGTCATCAATCGATGAAGGATTAAAGGTTGGATAATGTAGGTATGCAGAATTTACTGAAGACACATAATTCAACGCCACTGAATGTAGTCCTAAAACGTCGCAAACACGATAGCTAACTTTGAATTA
This sequence comes from Zootermopsis nevadensis, assembly GCF_000696155.1. Next base: position 746,129 of record NW_019059737.1, read on the forward strand.
AATCGGAAAAGTAATTCCTATTGTGGATTTGTATTTTGATGGTGAAGTTATTTACTGGTCACTCGACTCTGGATTTTTGTGTCCAGTTTATAGTCTTTCCATCCAGTTTTTTTTTCTTTTTAGATCTGTTATATCAGCGGCACGGATCAAACAGCAGACGTAGGTAAGAAACTGCTACTCTAACTGCATCTGTAATGGCTCGTGCAGACTTTACAAAGCGGGATAGACATGTACCATTCTGAATTTCATTTCGAGAAGCAGTTTTCGGAATTCTGGGTGACGTCCAAGAATATTAACCTGCTAATCACAATAGATGTACCTTTATTTTCAAATGTAAAAGTAACAGTTAAACAATTACTTTAATATAGGTTCTTGAATTGTTATCTCAGTGGATGGAATATGAAGAGAAACACGGTTCTCTGTTCTCTTCGCTGTCCAAAGGTATTTTAATAGTTTATTTAATATGCTTGTAATTTATCATATACGAAATTTAAGCAAGAATATGAGCAGTCCTAATTTTATTATTAAACGACAGGCCTATATTAGGTGTTGCCTTAAAATATTGGGTTTCATTATTATTTAACCCACTGAAACCCAGTGATGTCTGTATATTTGTATTTTTCCCACAGAGCGAGAAATTTTGGTTTCAAAATAATCTCTGGTTAAACGAGATTATACATCCTTAAACAGTTTTAACCAGTTGGTCTTTGTAATGAAGACCCTTTGGTTTTTTTTTGTGAGTTGTGAATTGGATTTTCGTGTATTTACACGAGATTTGGCTTCGAGTTATTAAGTAAACAGAAGAATGGGGCACAGATGAATCATTTATACCAATTTCGTGGAGTGTACTGTGACGCAGTTTAGAATCTCTTACTTTCCCGTGTGCTAAAGATGGAAATATTCGTTTAAAACATAAAAAATATATAATTTTACTTTTTTATGGGTGTAAAGCGATCTCGGACACAAAAGTAAATGCTCATAGTCAAGAGTGTTTCAGAACAGGTTTCTAAAGAGAATATTTGGTAACAAGGCTGAAGGAAGTTACATAATGAGGTGTTTCATAACTTGTAGGTGTACTTTTCAATAAAGATTATTACGGTGATCAAATCAAGGATAATGAGATGGGTGGGTCACGTAGCATGCATAGAGTCATAGACGGTGAAAACATTTGTTACAGAGATATTTTGTACGAACATTTCACTACCGGTATCATAGAAGGCGGGAAATTTATTAGCTGAGTAGAATGTTGGTTCATCAGTAAGTGCTTTGCTGTCAGAAGTTAGTTATACCTAATATAATCATTGTTCATAAGGCATTTAGATAAGAAATAAGTGTAAATATCTCTTCGCGTTTTGACGAATATTTGGTAGATCGTATTCTTTTTATTATTATTTTTCAGTATACATACCCAAAGGCATTTTTCTTGAAGACTTTAATCGAAATAGTTGAAAAGGTCTTAAGGCTATATTATAATACCCGAAACGTCGACAGTACAACGTACATCCATCAAACACTAGACTATATTTAACGAAATCCTATGAACAGCTATTTATAATAATAATAATAATAATAATAATCTCTAGCAATAAAATTATATAATACATGTAGCACGTGTTAAAAACAATATGTATTCCGGAAATAGCTGCTTCACTATGTACGTTAGGGACAAGGTCTGTCTCGGGTACATGGAAGTACATACCCTATAATTTGGTGAATAGATGGGATAATAATAATAATAAATTTAGTCAATTCTAAAAGTTTGTGACGATGGTGCGTTTTTAAAATAAACAAGTTTTGTGGATATTTTCCATCGCCTAATAAAATTCCCCGACGTCTCGGAGATAGCGTCCCATCTCCGAAAAGTAGTGGAATTTTATGATTTTATTAGACGATGGAAAATATCCAGAAAACTTTTTACTTTATAATAAATTTAGTTGTACTTCCCGTGAGACCCTATCCCATTTAAGTTTAGCACAAGCAAACATGAAATCATACTTGAATGAAGTGATACCTTGTAATACAGACTTAAATTTATGCAGTACCGACTGGACATTAAGGTTCGTGTCACAAAACATGAAAATGAAGCTATACGTACTCCGTTTGCACCGTAAACCTGCCATCCAACCACACATACGGTCGTCACTGAGGGAGGTTACAGGCTTCAGTTATGTTATGTTCAGGTACTGAAATAACATGCGTGATAGGAGAGGCCATTTTGTATTCTATAAGCGTAAAGAACACCCATGCCTTGCATGTATGTAAGCCATGAGCATGTCTCCTAAGCTAGAAGGGCGACAAAACTGTGTGACATACAGAAAAAGTCTGCTAGGTTGCCAGACTGCTAAGTCATCAAATAAGTGGCCAAGTTACACAAGTTCGTAACTTCATGAAGTAGAGTTCTTCTTAAAAAGCTAGTAGTCGTTCAGCTGGTCAAGAAATAAGTCCATATCCTCACACAGGGTTTCTACATCTCTAAATTAATCTCTTTTCTTTCAACTTTCTGACTAAATTATTGTGTCCACTCCTTATCTTTCATGCATGCTACATTCCCCGCCTATCTTATCCTCATTGATTTTATCAGTCTTAAAATATCTGGTAAGGCGTACAAATTATTGAGTCCCTTACTGCGCGGTTATAGTGTAGTTTAAGCTTCACGCTTTTACGTATCAAGGCAGGTAATGTGGGATAGGATGTCTCCACATTGAATTTGGGTAGCGATGCTTAGACTGAGATTAAAGCAGAATCACGTGATCAGAAAGTTGAACGTAACTGTCACTTCCCGGGTCTTTGCTGGAACTGCATGGCTCACCGCCAAGCGCTAAGGGGTTTTTCCGATACGAGTCAAATATCTCTCTATAAAAAATAAAATTAACTAACCTGTTGTGTGTCAGGAAGTAACAGTTGTGTTAAACTGTATCAGTGAACACACTGTATAAAAGAAATTTATATATAATGACGGGATTCATTCATAAAAAATTACAGAGTTGACTACAAAAGCCATGTTCTTCGAATGTCAACTCAAGAACCACATTTCAATTTATGTATTACCAGCTGAACGGACGATGGTCTTTGGGGGAGATCCTACAAATCTGGAACTTTGTAGGACATAACATCGAAGGTTCGCTCCGCCGCCAAGAACATTTAGTACGTAATTTGTGGGTACATGTATAATTGAACTCCGTAACAAATTTCAATTGCCTAGCTCCAACGGTTCGTTGGTTATCGCCATCAAACCAAAGGCTAAATATGTACTTATTCAGCCTCCATGTTGTTCTTTTACCTTATACCAAAGAAGATTGTCTTCATAAAAGTTTGGACATCCTTCTAATATTCCCTGTCGTATATCTTTCCAGGATTCAATGAATCTTTACTGACTGGCGCTAGTGTCGCTCCCACCTCACAATTTCGCGTGTCCGATATGTTGATGTCACCCACCGCATGAATCTAAACGTTACGTTATTGGGGTGGTTTAACATGGCATAATGTCTATACCAAATTTCATCAAAATCCGTCCATCGATCCTCGATTTGAAACATGCGGACAGACATACCGACGGACACATCAGCCTTATATGCTTTCATTTCGTGCACACCGTGTAAAGAACGCCATTTAAGTTAATGTTACAGTTGTCACTGAGCGTGTGCATGTCATGAAAACGTAGAGGGGTCGTGGAGATAAAGTTCCGTATATTCCAGACCACGGAACCAGGTGGAGGTGACTGATCGATTTTACGGTCTGCCCGATGAACTTCCACGGAAATAATTACCGGTACCGGTTGAATATGTGGGCCACACAACCGGTGTGGATATTTCGTGTACATATTTTTTATTTATATAATTCTCCAATGATTAAAACATTAATTTATCTAGGCTAGGGTGGTACAACTTTCGGTTCCCTCGGGCCAAAAATAGATTCCTGTCGGAACCAAGGGTCAATAAATCCCTCATGACTAACTAACTAGATGGCTTACCGAACGCGAAGGTTCATCACCGGATTAACCAAAGCCCTCCACCGGACCCTGTCCTGGGGCAACAAAATCCAGTCTCCTTCAACTCCTATCTCCCATAGATCCCGCCTGACATTATCCTCCCATCTACGTCTAGGTCTCCCCAGCGGTCTCTTCCCTTCAGGTTTCCCAACCAGTACCCGGTGCACACCTCTTGTCCCATCCATGCGCGCTACATGCCCAGCCCATCTCATTCTTCTCGACTTAATCACCCTGACAATACTGGGGGAGGAGTACAGATTTTTAAGCTCACCATTATGCAGTTTTCTCTATGCTCCATCGTCTTCTCTCCTGGGCCCAAATATCCTCCTCAACAGCCTATTCTCAAACACCTGCAATCTGTGTTCCTCCCTCTGAGTGAGTGACCATGTTTCGCACCCATACAAAACAACAGGAAAGATTATTGTTTTGTACACTTTAATTTTCAGGTTCTTAGAAATCAGACGCGAAGACAAAATAGCAAGCATTTCCAGAATTTAATCTCCTCCTAACGTCCTCATGAGTGTCATTTTGATTTGTTATTGTTGTTCCCAGATATTTCAACTTTGTAACCCTTTCAAAGGACTTATTAGCTACCCTAAGATAATTTTGCCTGCCTGTCTTCTGATGACGAGATACTAACATGTACTTAGTTTTTCCTGAATTTACTTCTGTCCCACCTGTCTCCTAGCCTCTAGTAAAACTTTGTGTTCTTCTTTATTGTATTCATATCATCCCCCAATAAATTAACATCATCAGCATATGCCAATAGCTGATGTGTCCCATTCAATTGCAAACCCTCCTGCCTATCTTGGACTTTCCTGATGGCATATTCTAGCGCAAAGTTAAAGAGCAAGGGAGACAAAGCATCTCCTTCTTTTAGACCTTTCCTGATGAAGAATGTCTCATATACATATTTACCTACTCGAATTTTGCTACATAAATCCCTCATGACATCTTTTAAAACTAATATCCAATTACCATATTGTATGATAAAATATACATTTTTTAAATGTGAAAAAATTGCTGTTTAAATATATTCCTGCAACAGCTTGTAACTGACACAATTTTTAGGTGGAAAACTTAACATTTACGGTAGGGTTTAATGTCAATAACATGAGCGTCACATGTACGTAAAGCAGCAGACGAGTTAAGCTTCGTGGGGTTTTTTTGGTATCCTTTAGATCAGTGGTATTCAACCTTTTTGTTCGCGTACCCCCAGATATAATTTCTCTTCAACTTTGTACCCCCAAAGTTGTTGGTGTATAATTCAAGTTATACATAGTATATAAGCTACATCTAAAATAAATTAATTAAATTACATTACTGATTATTCAGTGTTTATCATAAAATAATATATATATTTTTTTAAATTTCACGTACCCCCTAAGATGTCTTCTCGTACCCCCGGGGGTACGCATACTCCAGGTTGACGACCACTGCTTTAGAGCAAAGAAAGTATATCAACTTCTAGAAACTAGTAACAATTTTGTAACATTGGTTAAAAGTGGTCTCGGGCCGGATGTGGCCCTCTGGCTGCTAGTTGTATTATGGCTGATCTAGAGTGTATAATTCATAGACTGACCTGGATATAATCAACTATTCTTGGGTCATGAAAGTGATGTTCATTTGTGGCTTATAACTTAACAGTGGGAAAGGTTCTGAAAACATACTTTTACTTACCTGTGGCCAGAAATCATGAAAGTTGACAAGCAACTAGTTTTGTCTAATTAATCCTGAAACTAATAGTTTCACAGTTTGTAACGTCGAGTGAAATTAGAGGAAAACTATGGAAATATGAGGATATGGAGGGAGAAAGGAACTTCATATAGATCAAGACAACGAATATTCATGCACGGTGAAATACGCAGATTTCAAACAAAAATAAATTATGCAGGAGCGACTACCCAAAATTATATCCACTTTACAATGAGAGTCAGTATACGTATCAAAATATTATCTATGTAATAAGGGAATGTTGGTAGCTTGGTTGGCTGGTTATAATTTGTTGTTAAGGGATTTTGAACCTAATGGGATAATATTCATGAATGTGAGTGTTCTTATAACCTAGATATAAGATCATATTTCAGATTACACTTTATTAAATTGTCTAACGTATTATCTTAAGGTGGGTAATGATTTAAGGTTTTTTCTTTATAAACAGCGTGACTTAATTTTTATTTTTGTGTGTAGCTTTCTGGAAACAGTCCTCTGAAACAAAAGACAGGTCACTCATCCATGTGCATAAACTTCTGTACAACGTAGAAAAACAGGTGTTACGTGTTAACGCTCGGTAGCTTTCTTAATTAAGCAAAAATAAATGATGATTTTAATTCTTATATACTGCTCTGTTACACTTCCCGATAAGAATGTGTTTTAAACACTGCTTAAAATTTTCTGTTCATTCTTGATGGGTAGTTAGTACTTTATAAATAATTCTCAGGTTATAATAAGGATTCTAGGAACAACTTGTTACGCAATCGGCTTTGTAGTTTGAACTGAATTTCCATCATTTCGGGGAATAACGCTGCCTCGATCATAAAAGATTTTTGTAAGACGTTATTAAGACGGTAAACTTATGTATTCATCGGTGGATTCAGTCGTCGTGAAATTTCAAAATATTATGACTTCTTTTCTTCAGACGATTCAGTCACTATCACATAGACAGCGGGAACACTAAATTATTATCTTATTCTTCCTCGTGTGACTCAACAACCCTGGCGGCCTTTGGCCTCCTCCCATGTGGGAGGTTGCTTGATCTATTTAGACATTTCGGTAGGTCTCCTTGGGCCAGTGATGAGCCCATCGCAAGGTCTCTACTTGTCCACACCAGGACAGCACAGCACAGAAAGACGCGGACAAACATTTGAGTGGGATTCGAACCCACTGTCCAGTGTCCCAAGTCCATGATGCTCACGCTTCAGACCGTCTATACTATTAATTATAAATTTCAATGCAAAATTTCCTGCCATAATTTGTAACATATAACCTGAAAAGTTTTACAACTTTCATGTCTCGGTATTACATAAGTAACACTTAACATACGAAAGAAGTTTTATATAGAATTTTTAGGTATGTCTATGATCTATCACCGTAACAAATTCCACTCATCATTTATCGTCAGCAAACCAACACCAACCGCTGCCATTCTCGTTTTAAAATCTGGTTCATTGAAAACTTTATCTTAACAGTACGATTTCTTTTTATCAGACATGACTATATCCTCGGTCACTACTATATTGAAAGTTCGCACTACCACCATGTTGGTGTTATTGATGTAAGGGAATTAAAAATGATAATGGTCAAGGTGACTTTTAAGTGACATATTTGTTTCATGAAAATTATCAATTGCTTCTAAAGCTTCACGGACGGAGGAACATCTGGACATCATGCAACAAACTTGTATTTCTTTATAAAATAACGAACATATATTGAAAATATCAAATCTGTTCATTAAGCTTTAATGAAGAATGTGCCGCGCATGTTAAACTAGGACTGGAAACTTAGCAACAAGCAGTCTCCTGCTGCTGACTGGTGTCAATTTGTCACGCTACTTTTAAATGTCGTTCAGTAATGGGGAAGTCGATTTATTTTATCGACATAACGTCGTTAAATTCAATCGCGAATTTCGTGATCGAGTTATGCAGTTTCACTAATTATTGACATGAATTATGCTTCTAATAAATAGACGGCCATTTTGTAAATTGCCTTTGGAATAGGAGACATTCAAACCAGTGTGTGCAATTTATTGAAATATTAGTATTTTACAGTAGAACGGTTACAAAAATGACGCGAATATTTTTAACAAAGTCACTTCTAAGTAGGATCTGAGCTTTTGACGGCGGTGGGTTTCAGCGCCGTGTAGTCTCATAAAAGTGTAAATAATTTCAGAGGTCCATGCTGCCTCAATCATCGCCGTGATGAAGGCGGCAAGAACCTTTTAAATATTAGTATACTTCAATCAGACTACACGTCGTTACAACCCAGACAATTTCAACTTCAGAGATACTTCTGGATAAATTTTATTGCACGGTAGCCTATCTATTCCCTGCCCAAACCACAATTAAGAAATAGTTAACGCGGCTGATAGAACGAGAAGATTTTATTCGCAATTAAGAGATTTAGGACGCTTGTATATAATACAGTGTTAATAATCAGTGGGAATTTGTTCTTCTCTTCTTATTACAGTAGTTCATTAAAATATTCTGCATATTTTGTCTTCATTCGAAATCAGGCAAATTACTTTCCTATTTGTGACAGAAATGTTTCTTGGATAAAGAAGTCAAGTACGTTACAAAATCATACGAAGCGAAAAATATTTAGGCGGGCTGTGTTTGACTTCGGGCTTATGATTTTTGCTGTATATTTACATAATACATTAAAATATATTGCATCATTGGGATTGGAAATAAATGTAATGTTCTTTAAATTCGGGCGTAATATGTATGTAAGTAAAACCACTTTTACTCTGAGATAAGAGATGAAGCACTTATCTTAGTGCCGAAGTTATGATAATGTGGCTATGGTAAAATGGTGATTAGTATTAGGGGAAAATCGAAGAACTCGGAGAGAAACGTGCTCTAGTGTCACTTTGTCCAAGAAAAATCTCACGTATTAATTTCTAGCAGAAACGGGTTACCCAGAAACCCTAACAAAATTTCATGTTTTGGCAGGACTGTAAATAATTAAATTCATACAGCAACGTAAAGTAAAGTAAAGTTTGTCCCACTATACGCCATGTAGGCGTTTGGGGTGAGTGGAGGTATAGCTCCTCTCTTCCTTGACCTCGGCACTAGATGCCGGCTTTACCCCGTAAAGGACCCCGGTACCCATTGTAGAGGAGGCTGGGTGGGCCCCAGAGCCGGTCTGGACGCAGAGGCTAGAGGAAAAATCCTCTGCCCCCGTCGGGGATCGAACCCCGGTCATCCAGCCCGTAGCTAGTCACTATACTGACTGAGCTATCCCGGCTCATTCATACAGCAACGTGGAAGTTGAAAATACTATAAACTTGAACACTTTAATGGCACTTTTGATGTCAAAATGACCTCTACAGGTTTTCTATGTGTGACTACAAGATCGTATTTATTTGGAGATGTCCGTATAGTATCTTAGAATTTTCATCACCCTGATGATGGATGCAGTAAGTACCTTTGAAACATTGGTAAAATATTAAGCTTGTACCAGACTACACGAAGCTACAACCTAGAAGGTAACATTCGTCAAACTAAACGGTTTGAGTTAAACTGCCCTTTAAAATACTTGTTAGTTTACACCACTGGAATAATTCGTTTGTATAGGCAATGAATTGTGCTATTTGTTGTAAAATTGCTGCTAAATCGTTACAGATTTTGAGTTTGCTGGAAATGATCACATTCCTAAATATAGTATTGTTTTCTTCCATGAATTATTCAGTAGAGATTCACGTTCCTAAATACATTAGGGGGTATGTCATAGTCTCATTTTGAATTCTACTCAGTTTGCGACCTTCCTACCTTACCTCAATTTTCTGAATAACATAGATTATGTATGCCGCATTGGCAAACCACAAACCGAAGGGGCGGGGAAACGGGGAGAGGAGAGACTGGGAGGCCCATAAGCAGATCCCTGTATAATATTAAAATGTATTTTAAAAACAGTCTGGGCTGGATTCAAGCAAGAATTAACTGTCATTTGTCTGCGGCGTGTAGTCTGGTATACGTTTGATAGGTGCTTGCTTCCTTCATCGTCAGAGTTCATCGCCCTCATGATGGAGGCAGCAGGGACCTCTAAAATGAATTCCGTCAGTTCAATACAGGGGCCATTAATGATTTTTCTTAAATACGGAAATAAATCTTCGGGAAAATTCGAGGCATTTATTGAGAGGCTAAGCCACTATCAGGTTCCGCTGTGGGACTTTTAAGTCAGTATGTTGTGTATACATCTCAATATTAAAATATTTAGGATTTTTGCCGTTGAGGTCCAATACAAACTTCCCTCTATGTTATGTGTTATTTCGATAAGGTAATTCTAATGTAACACAAGTCGACAGCCTTGTCTTCAGAAGACGACTAGCATGGTTATTGTAAACTACCATACCGTACCACACATTCTGTGTTTGCCAGAGATCCAAATGACACAATCGTTTGGATGAATCTCATGGCGTAGTTAATTGCTGGTAGAAGAATTAAATGACATCAGTCTCCTAACTTGACCGTCCGTCATAAGACTGGGTTATAACCTTGGCTCACTTGCAATGAGAATGTCTCTTCTGCTTTGTAATACGGACCACACACCCCTGAAACATTTCGCTGCCACCATGTGACAACTATAAGGAGAATCTAAATAACGCTCGTTTAAATATGCTGTTTCAACTACCTATACCAGGGGTGGGGAACCTTTTCATGTTGGAAGTCCGCATTAATTTGGCTGTAATCAAATTAGGCCCGCATTCAAGAAACTTCAATTAGATATACTTAAAAATGTACATTATTTTGTAGAAATCTAACAACTATTTACTTAATAATTTAAAAAAATGAAAACTATTTGTTAATTTTAAAGTTAACTAATCTTTTAATGACTTTGTTGTGTCTGCTTTTCGTTGGAAAGCATTTGAATATTTGATTGTAGCATGTATTAATAAAAATAAAAGGATTTGTTCTGTAAAATTTGGATTCAGTCAAAAGGCCGCACTTAAGGACCTAGAAGGCCACAGGTTCCCTACCCCTATACCATTTACTCTGAACATATGTAGGAAGTAACATATAATGAGTATTAACATATTTGCAACAATTTACTTTCTCTAGAGCAGCAAAAAATAAGCAAATTAAATATATTGTCTGATATAGGTCACAAGTGCAGATGAAATTGATGAATGTGCAATCGACAGTGCTGTAAGTCCTCGTTACCACAAGAGATACATTATCAGTGCTTAGTAATTAATATTTTATGCCCGTCTTACAGTTAACTTCAGAAACTGTGTTTCGTAATATTTTAAATTCTAAAAGCCTTAAGTAAAACATTAATAAAGACAGTGTGTACGCGTAGTGGCGAATTAGTGTACAGACCGTAGGATTTTGTATTGTGTGTTAATAATAGGAATATTGTTTTGTCATTTAATCGCGTGAATTAATGGGGGAGTTACTAGGGGCTGTATTACAGTTACGAATAGAAAATAATAGGAATTCGATGCTTTTATCAAGATCGAACTGTAAAATTCACCCATTCCTAACACGTGTTCTATTTGTCAAAAAATAAATTACATTGAAATCAGAAAACAAGAAAGAAAAATGACGTTTGAGTTCGGACTCTCCAACGCGTTCAGCGATGATGCATTCACCCCTATCCCGTGTTTGATTCAACCCCGTTAAGGACTCAGTGTCACGGTTTCGCCAGACGAGATTTTGGCGTTTGACACAGAAAAATCTGGAAATGTATCCCAATTGACATTCCGGAAAGTTCAGTAAGAACGAGATGCCAGTTAGTGTTCGACGATGAACACTCGTTGCACTTGTAAAAAAGAAATCCTTGCACTTGTACTGTTAAAAGACAATTTACGGACTTTCGCGTGCAGGTTACAAATCACGTGACCTACGTGTGCTCTTCCAATCCAATTCTCTTGAATTGCAACCATCAATAAATACCTTAATATGACTTGCGTGATAATTTTGATCACTCTGTATAATTACTAAATATCCAGAATAAAATATTCAAAGATTATTTTCTTAGTTTATTTCTATAGTGGTGACGAATGTTGAGATGGCTGTCTTACGTAATCTGGAGCTGTGATATTGACCGAAATTTCAGGGACGCTTACTGCGTCTAGCGTCACGGCGATAAATCCCCCCTGATGATGGAGGCAATAAAATTTTATGAAACGTCGGTTAATATCAGGCTACACTGCGCAATATCAGAAAATACAGCCGTCTTCTTATTTCCATGATCTTGTACAACTCTGCGCCAATAAAAATCACACAACTAAACTAAGAACAAGAGTAAATTGTTTGTCAACAATTCAACATAATATTCAGGTATTATAAATTTGAAATCCAATAAAAATATTTTTTGTTCTGTGTGTGCTTTGAACAATGTGACAGTTTCATACAAAGAATCAAGAATCTTTGATAATATGTTTGAGATTGCGGAATATTTTATTACGGAAGTGTATTCTGTTCATTTCAATGTTTTCCGGATTTTTTATCACGGCAGCAATTGATTGAAATGTGACAGAAGACAGAGGCTAAAGCAGTGAAAGGAGAGAGTGAGAAATTACTCAGTACTCTTACGTCATATGAATGAATTAGTGTCTGTACTTACCACAGTTCTGGCAGAGAATGTCCTTGACGGCTTTGACAGTCTTCTCGTTTCTTTTGACAGGTTCTCCACGGGCTTTGAAAATATGCTGTTCAATTTTATCAACAAACACAATGTACTTCCCTCCACGTTTTATATTCGCTCTCATAACACTATTCTTATCTCCTTCGTCATTACATTTCTGAAAATTATTATTACTTGCTGTTGCCTTTTCAGCAAACTGTAGCCTCACTGGACTTCGTAAAAACCTGGGGTCCAAACCCTTGTGGACCTTCTGTACAACAAATGTCACGTTGTACACACCGTCCCGGACTGGACTCCTGGATCTAGCTTTCCCCTCAAACACAGTTTGGGCTAAGTACGTTTTGACCCCAACATCTTCTTCAGGACATGACTTAGAAACTCCACCACTTCCAGATCTTATTCCTCCGGAAGGCGTCGCTCTGCCGAATGGGGCAGCGGTAACGAACACACTGTTATCAGTGCAAGACCCTGATAAAACTACCAATATAAATACAATCACTAGGAACACCACTTTGTCACACAAGGACCGCCAACTACGAGTCCTACTCCACGTGGTCACGTGAAGAAACCTTGTCGGCATATCCATCAGCTGTTCTGTAATACTATTTCCTTCTGTTAGTCTTTACCTTCTGTGAAGTCCGGTTGTGGGAGAGGCCCTGCTTAATCCAAATTTCTTCTGGGATGTTTACAGAACAGGAGAGTCGGGTTTAGTACAGTCGGCGAATAAGAAAACGTGATAACGAACATGCTGTTGATGGATAGTAACGGGGTGAGCATAGTTGATCCGGACGGTCGAGCTGGGGTTACTGCTCTGACTTTGGTCATGGTGCCTAATCTGGTTGTATGAGACATGGTGCTTCACGTTCGATATTTTTAAAGGAATAATTGTTTCCTCTCTCCTCTGGTACCGAGTTTGTCCCAATTTTTAAGGAATATTTCGAAAGAAAGAGGTTATTAATTCGGAGCCTATTTTTTCACTTCCTAACATATCCTTGATTCTTCTGGTTCGATATTTCGATGGAACACGCCTCCCTTTCTTTATAAGATGTCTAGTAACGAACACAAACCACGCCCCCTTCTGTAGCACGTTGCAGACACTCACAAGAACATATGTGGCGACATTTTAAATTAATGGAAACCCACACTTAAATAAAACACACTTTTACTTTAAATTTCACTTCGTGTCGAAGAAATCGTTGGTTCTTATTTGGTTTCACAATTCCTCGAGTTCAGATTTTTTTTTTAAAATCGCGATGTATCCATTAGTTAATTTTATTTTATTTAATAATTGGCGAGTGTTCTTTGCATGTGCCGTGGTGTCCCCTTGGAAAACAGCTCGTGTTGGCCGCCTTCTACCCACTGTCTTGCCGCCAGATACCGTATTTTCATACACAGCTACTCCTGCCTTGTTTTACCACCATCACCATTGCAGCAGCAGCTACTGTCGGAGCACGAGAAGATCCCGAACAAAAGCCACACAGCGCCCCGCCACCGCTCGTGTCTCTGTCTTCGTCAGCAGTAGTACTACTGCGAACAGAGGACTGCTCGGTCGCAGGGTAGGAACCGCGTACTATTACAGAGACGGTTTAGGAGCCGAAGAAAGGAGGAGGGGCTCCTCATCCTCCCCTCCATCAGGACTAGTTCGTGCTTGCGTTACTGTGAGCTTTAGCGCGCTGTACTCCCCTCACCGCAGTGGCCTTCCCCACCTCCGCTAAACAACATTTCCCCTCCCTCATCTTCATCTCTATTCTATCTCTTCCATTTCTTCGTCTTGTTCGGAAAGCCGATGTTGGACGATGTATGTCGAGCAGTAGACGATGAGTCACTAATGATTCCTTCTACTGCACTGGTTATCTGTCGGCCGCCCGGACTCAATGATATAGGAGTGACGAGGCATGCATAGTTAAATTACATTATTATGACCCGCGCATAATTACGCTTTATTTCTTAACGATTTGCAACTAAAGATAATGAGAGGACGATAAATGCCATAGATTTAAGAATACAAAGTTGAAGGGCAGAGAGAAACCGCTTACAATATACAGGAAGGAGAATAATATTAAAACTGGGTTTAAAAAATCAAATATGAATTGTAAGTCGGTCGGATTCATAAGCTCTTGTTAGCACGGTAATTAAAGTTCTGGTTTCATAAAAGGCAGGGTATTTATTGATTAACTGAGCGACTATCAGCTTCTTAAAGAGTGTGATGTATGGAGTCATGTTGCGAAATTTAACGCCCTAAAGTGTGTCCTTTTGATTTCATGGTTGAGCTGAACGCAAGAAAATTCTAATTACATTAACCGATTAAATTGCTGATTACTCCATGATTTGTAAACGAGTAGGTCTAATCGTTTCACAATTCTGAGCTTAATACTTTTGTAAGGTACATTATGTTCTATGAGAATTTCGGAACTTTTGTCGAGAACCTCGTAATAATGCAAGAATACCACTGTAATGTGATACGTCCCAAAATTCCAGAAAAAACATATAAACAATAACAATAACAAATGTGACTGGTTAGTATACTTTTACTGACGTCACCATGTATCCAGAAGGTCCTGTGATTGACAAGAGTTTCATGGTTTTCTTCTATCCTTGAGAAAATCCTGCATTGATACCTAAATTCTGTTTTGCATGTGCGTGTTTTAATCCATAACAGACATAAAAATTACATTCCACTGTAGTGAATACATTCCTTGAACTCTTCCCCAAAAATTACAATTAATAATAATAGTAACAACAATAATTATTATAAGGTGGTGCCGATAATTATTTGTGCAACTGAAAGCTTATCACAGTCATTTAGGAAATATGTTGGAACACATTCTTCGTATTCAAATAACATCACGTATGTTGACGGAAGTGTTAACTTAGCACTTGTCTGATATAAAATATATTTTCCAGAAATCATGACGCATTGAGTCCGGAGATAAGATTTTACTCTGGCTAATGGGCATATAAGCTGTTCGCACTATTCTGAGTGATATACTTTTGTTTTTCCCCCCACTCAGTGATTCCAGCCAAGTGCCTTCAAAGCTGTTTAATTCTCAAGCCCTTTAAATTCACTATATACAGTAGTCGTTCACTTCTTCAGTTGATGCAGCGAAATTAGCGGGAACACTTGAAGAGGTCTAGTGCCCGATGTCCGTTCCCTGAGCCAGCGACTACCGCGGCCGACAGCGTACGTAGAGATCCTTTCAGACCAACGCCTCAGATACGGATTCGCCTGCCGTGAAATGGGATTCATCACAAGTTGAGCGTAAGATAGTAAGCTACTAAGGCCTTCACTATTGGCCCACTACGTCAAAATACTGGACGCCATTATTTTCATGGTGTCGAATCCCCACAAGTCAGTGTAAAATTAGATAACTCTCCTAGCCGAGAATGAACAAACTCTAGTCGGTACGTATTCGCTTGTCGGCTGGACTATCTCCACACATTGTGCGCTCCTTTCTGTAAGACTATATAATTTTTCTATCCTCCTGCCATTTAATTTCTCTTAGGTCCAGATATTTTTTTTTCATCACTGATTGCCCCATCTAAGTGGTTGGCAGTTGTGATTCGTATTCGGGAGGCCCCTGGTTTAAACTCTGCCAGAAGACCGGCTATATTGACCGAGATTCCTCGTTATTTTCCTCAGTTACTCCATTAAAATTTCCGGGAGAGTACCTTAAATTAGTCCACGACCACTTTCTTTTACATCCTTTACAATTAATTGCTGGCTACTCATCCAGACATACGTCGCTATAGTATTTGTGGTATTGAAAACTTTGTTAAATGAATATTGTAAATCAAATTCTACTCAGTACGTTGATCTGAAACAAATAACGAAATATGTTTAATTATAAGACATGGACTGATTGTTATTATTTTTTAACATTCACGAGAAGGATAATTACGTACAGAGGTCGGAACAGGTGTACAAATTGCCGTCGGACAGAATAACACGATTTGTTATTTGGTATGAATTCTTGATGTGGAATCAGAATATCCTATAATGTTTCAATTGCATTACTCCCATCCGTACTGATCCTTTTTAAGAAACACGATCTTAGAAAACGATGTTGCTCTCTGAAAGTCGCAGAAACCTCAAAAGACCTCACACGACACATAGCTGTTGTAGTCCATCTATTTATAGGAGTTGACAGACTCGTGTTCATTAGCTTTCGATGTGGGTGAATCGATTCAAACCTCGATCGCCAGATATGGTTTGATGACACCAAAGACTAATCAAGAAACCTTGTGGGGGTATCTGAGAACCACGGTTGCCATGTCGGTGTGAATTTCGTAAAACTCACTCACTGTTTGATTTCATCCATTCTCTATGTTCGTTAGGTCCGGTTCTTATTTACCACTTCGTTTCCAAGTAGTTTCAATCTTTGTAAATTCTAATTCGTAATTGTCGTTGACACTCTGTGGGCAATGCAACTATTTCACACAGGTTTTTCGTCTGTTTTTTTAAATGTATTCGAGACAATAAAATTAACTCTTGAGAAGCTAACTCTTTCTCAACTAGCCAAGATTTTTCCCAAATTCACGTCCTTTGAGGTAACCCGCCATTGGGCCTTATCCCGAGACACGTGAATCCTTTTAATATTCTCCCACACTTTTTCCTTAAAATTAAATTTAATATTATCCTGTTATCAGCATCTGCATCTTTAGAATCTCTCATTTTCTCAAAAATTTGGCTTAATACGGTGACCACAAGTGTCTACCACTTGTGCCCACGTCAGTTCTGTATACATCTCCACACCTTAATTCATTATAATGTGTAGATTATAAAGTATTAATTTATTTACTTTTAAGTTTACTACAAAACCCAATTTATGTTATTGTCCTGGCGACTATTTTAATGCTGAAAGTTTTTTAAAATTGTTTCTAGGTGATTTTTGTAATAGTACGACATGGTTTCCGGTTATATTTTGAAGAATATTCATGTAAGCCTACTTAAGGGACCGTGTTATACGTAGCTTAGGCGGTTAGTTACAGGTTCATCACCGCGGAGGCCCGGGCAGTCCATATGAGATTTATGATGGACAAAATGGTACTAGGACAGGTTTCTCTCCACGCCGTTTGGATTTCCACTGGCATTATCATTCCACCGCTGTTACTTACTTGCCCATGGGGTGGACAAAGGGCCTGTTAACGGCCCAGTTCTATATCGGAACAATAAAGGAATCTTCTTAGACTGTATTTATATTTATTTACCGTTGTCGCGACCGACCGGTTAGGACGCCCATTTTCAATTTGGACGGCCTAGGATTCAAATCTGCTGTCCTGCCTAAGGATTTTTGTGGTTTTCCTCAGTACACCTAGGAACATTTCGGCTTGTCTTAAATCAGGCTATGATCACGTGCGTTTTGTTCTTTCCTAATTATTATCCATGAACCCTTTAGTCCAATGGGACGTTTTGTTTACGTGCGATAAGAATATATATATATTTTTATTGTTATTGTGAGTAGTTATTTCTCTCTGACAGATATTAAACACACTCTAGATATAGGATTTGAGGTTTTAACAGCGGTGAGTCTGAAGATTGCTGTATTCTGGGTTGTTGCGCTGCGTAGTCTGGTAGATGTCCACCAACGTTTCAGAGTTCCATCAACAGGGCCTTATGATGGAGGTAGCATGGACCCACCCAACCCAGAATACAGCAATCTTCATACTGTAGATAAATTAATGTAGGTCTAATTTAATTGTGTCAGTTAAATTACTTAAATTTCACCAATTATTGTTAAAGGATTCTTGACTGCCCGAATAACACATCGGTAGCCGTATTGCAAGTTGCTTTTGTTTGCTGGGTGATGGAAGCAGGTAAACTTCTACCACTATAAGGTACATTCCAGTAGACAGTCGATTTCATACTCGCCGATATTTTAACCTAATATCGCAACAAATTTATTTAAATATTTTTATTTTTTCATTTGTTTAATTTGTTAATTGTCTTTAATAACCATTGTCGTTAAGTCGAAATGAAACCAATCAATTATCCATTTGATTATATCCGTTTATAGCAGGGAATTTATCTGTTGGTAAAAGATAAATGTAGGTGAATCGGGAAAGAAGCGGTAGATAGACTGACTAGCTTAGACGTACGAGGTGCGATCGAAAGGTTTCCAGACTGCGCGTATAAAGACCCGTACACTTATCTCAGGTATTAAATTCATCCATCACCCTCGAAGTAGTTCCCATGGGAGTGAACACAACGATCCCAGCGCCGCTGCCAAGCCTGGAAGCATCCCTGGAAATCTTTCTTTGTCAGCCTGTCAAGCACCATCTGCGATT
>NW_019059737.1:764977-823932 GCF_000696155.1 Zootermopsis nevadensis
TTGCGGACTCCCCAAATGCTTGCTTTAGCATTTCATAGGTTTCCGTAGCCGTTTTGGCGAGTCTTTGGCAAAATTTGATGCACACGCCATTCCGAAATCGCAGGAGGGTCGGTGTAATGCACTACTAAAACGCCCGTAACTAAGAAACCAATGCTAATTCGATGATGCCGGCTGGCACACTGATTTACTATGAATGTAGGCCGCACCCCCTAGCGGCAGACGCTCGTACTACATCCGGTTCGCCCTCTATTGACACAGTCTAGAAACTTTCCGATCGCACCTCGTATGTCAGGTATAGACTGGGTAAACTGACTTCTTGTGGTCATGGGTCTCTTGGTTACTGCAGTCCTCGTGTTTCGGGACGTTCAGCGAATCTCAGTGTTATGAAACCAGTCTTCAACCGAGATCCTACTTGAATTTATGTTAATAGCATAAGCCGCTCTGTGTTTGCTTCCTTCACGTTTGATTTGCAATGAAATGGCATCCGAAACGCCAGAATTAACGTACTGACGTCACTAACATTCCTCAAGTAATAGATGTTTCTTTTATGGGCTAAAAGTGTACACGCCTACGTACATTTGGAAAATATAGCAATGCGATTTGCTATGTAAACTATATCATGCAGCGAATAAAATCTTTTATAGTACACGTGGCAGATTCCTTTCTGGGACAGAATTAAATACATCAACACATATTCAACTCATATAAAAAATAGTTTGAATTTTATTCACATGACATACTCTTTCTGACAGTTTTTTTTCTAATTTTATAATGGATTTTGAAAGAACAGACGTCCAGATTAATTTATGTAGTTTCTTATTGTGCCCCACCTTATTTTTTAATAAGAAACTTTTTCACTATAATTATTCCTATTGGTTTGATTTATACTTCGTTTCTTAACCTGAGATAACAATATTAAACGTGTTTAAGAACAAGGTGCCGAAGAGAATGTTTGAACAGGAAACTACATAATCTTTTTTATTCATAAAATATAACTAGGATGATCAAATCTGGGAGTCTGAAAAAGTCTGAGCATCTACCATGCATCGAATCAATAAAATTTGCAAATTTATTTCTTGGAGAAGCTGAAATGGCGAGGCCACTTGCAAGACGTGTGAATGGGACGATAACATTAATATTATGTAAAGAAATAGGGTTTATGTGGATTGAGATTACCTGACTGTTGATAAGGACCAATATCTGGTTCTTGTGAACACGGTAATGAGCCTTAAGATTTTATAAAAGGCGAGGAATTTGTTGACTAGCTAAGCGAGTGTTAGCTTTTCCGGAAGGACTGTGCAACATACAGTGAATTATACTGATTTTGATAAATCTCGATATGAAGATCGTGTCAGTGGGTGTCAGATCAATTTCCAAACTTCTTTTTAAATCGATTATTCCATTATTGGAATACTGATACAAAAATTGGATTGAATGTTGAATTAGGTGGTACATAGAGCAACCATTTTGCTTCAGAGAGTGAAAATGTAGGTGTTTCTTAAAATTTCCATATATCTGACGTGGCAGCAAATTGAAATCTGCAAGGCTGGTGTCGACTTTGTCAACAGTTTATCATTCTGCCTGTCCGAATTCACCAGGGTTCCGCCATCTAGTTATGTAACCAAATTGTATGCTTCAAGGTCACATCAAAATTGTACAACGTTGAAACACGAACTGCGGAGCCCTTGCGAGTGAAGACGGCTCAGATCTCGCAGCGTAGCTAAGGTATCGATGCTCTGCTGGTGACAGAACCACTCGGTAAGGGAATTGAAGTTCTTACGTTCCCTTGAAGCACGCAATTTGGCGACGGATACGAAATCAGACATGCTTATGTCTATTTAGTGGTTTAATATTTTTTTCTTTTTTGCAGGGTGAAGTCTAAGAAGAACGAGAACGTTTTGCTCATCGTTTTGGGAAGAGGGGGTAAGTCCACATTTCAGAAAATAGTAACATGTATTAAGTTATTGGTAATTAATTTGTAAGAAAGTCAATTTATATAATATTTTATCCGATGCTTGATATTTGAAGTTACAGTTTTATTATTAAAAGGTTACAAAATGCGACTTTTAAAAAATCTACTGTAACTTTTCGGAGCCTGGCTTTTCGTCCATATCAGTAATGTCCGTGCATGTACGATTGCCCGAGAGGCTCACCTACGCAAGCGCGGCGTTTTCCTACGAGACAAACATGCGCAAGCGCTAGAAAGGAAGTCAAGGTCACCCAATGTATTATACCAGTCTCGTCTTTCGAGTTCCTGTTTACCGTCAAAGCGACACACAAGGCGTGGCATATGACATGTACTATATACATCACTCGACCATGGGTTTGCTCGTGTATAAGATTCAATTTAATTGAAAAGGTTTACGTAAGGCAACCCGGAATAGTTTATAACGTTCAGAAAATGCTTGATAGAAAGTATCTCGGTGCTGTCGCGCAAAAGAAAATTGAGGATGACCTTGAAAAGAGGAAAATGATATATTGGGCACAAACATTTATTCACATAATTTTAAATTTTGCGATATCCTACAACACAAGGCGGGTCAGATATAAATTCTTTTCTTGCTGCGGTGACATCTAACCATCCGGCTGTCGTATCGATCGCTCCAGGAAATAAATGCATAGATCTAAGAAGATACTTATTTTTTAGCTTACTCTACACAGAGCTTACAAGCAGGACGACCGAGTTTCGATTCCCGGAAGGGGTAAAAGATTTTTCTGTTAGCTACTACGTCGAGTTGGGTGGGGGCGATTTCTCAGGGGCAAAGCGGTCGGAATGTCAAGCTACCGCTCATCTCCACCTAATAACTTCACTCCCCCATATATTTTCGTTTTGTGGCGCTAAAAAGGACTTGATCAGTGCCTAGTCCGAACCTCGCTTTAGCCCCAGTACCAATTAGATAGTCGCTGGGTGGGCGTCAGATATGGTATGGACACAGAGGCCAAAGAAATGCCTTTGTCCCTGCCGGGGATCGAACCACGGCGGTCTAGTCCGTAGTCATACACTGATTGAGCTACCAGGAGCTTGACGAATAGTGAACAAGAGGTAATAAAAGGAAACTTTTAAAGTGAAAAAAATCTTAATTGACTTAAGTAATTACGTAATATTTGCGATGTAACGTGTTTATTTACACTGGCCCTTGTTCTGTAACTCGCAAATATCACTATAAAGCCACTGGCGCCCGCTTTTATAACATTCCTCCTGCGTTCCTACTATAACCCAGCAACTTCGCTGTACACAGTTTTTTAGCAATTCATTCCCTGTCTTTTTCCGTATCATACTGGGTTTTTCTTCACAGTGGTATGTCGTATGTGACCATCTGGCTTATCCGAAAGGTCAAATTGTGACATTCGTAGCCTTGTGTCTTAATTTACTGGTGTATAGAATTTTTTTTGTCAAAAGTCATGGTTCGTCTTTTTATGTTTTAAAATTGTATCTTGTTCAGTGTATCTTACTGCAATATGAATTGAGTGACAGAAGAAAGGGTTACTTGTTTTCGTTTGGGTGGCCCAGAATTAAGGGGGTATTTCAAGGTCAGCGTAATATTGGATAAATGAAATGAGTTATTTGTTACTATCGTGAAACATTTTAATTTAATTTAACTCTTTGCAACAAATTGTACAATTTCACATTTTTTATATCTTTTACATTTGCCGTGATATTTAAGGAACAGCTAACAAACCCCACTTTAACCCGCTGACTATAACTGTCTCTTAAATTATTGTTACTGTTTTATCTGCACAGTTAAAGCTATTTCAAATAGTTAATCCGCATTCCGTTATTTTCTCTCTTAACCTTCAATGTCTTCTTCTGCTGTGAACGGTCATTTATTTTTATCGTTCTGTTATTTTGCCTTTAGTTACTTTCTTACACTATAAAAGTGGTGTAGTTTTTCTGAAAGTACACTGTCATATATTTATGCATTTTTATAAATTAAACATAAACACATTCACTCATGCATGCACACATATTATGTATATATATATATATATATATATATATATATATATATATATGTATATACTTAGAATACATCAATAAATAAATATATTCTATGTACTAGCAGTGACCATTGAAATTCAGTGGTAGTCCGAATTATATATGCTTATTAGACACCGTTAAAATCTTACAGTTGATAAATGGAGCTCTTCACATCGTGGGAAATTTTATTCATACCATTTGTCTACCTCGCATTAAACCCCTTGTACACCCCTGAACCCAATTTTCAAAATAGTTAAAATGTAATTACATTTCCGCGGCTGCCTTTGCAAGATGAACATTCCATATTATTTGTATAAGATTTTTGATGTACCTGTACCGAATTTTCGAAATAGAAAAAAAATAATCGATAGTCTTCCCAGTATTGTCTCTCCACGAGAAATATCGTAATGTTTACCATTTTTCACATGACGCGCAGTTGGTAAAACCGCATCATTGCATAATTTCTTGACACCCACGTGCCCAATTTAAAAAAAAATCTTTTACAGAATTGTGTGTCCAAAAGAAACATGTTTATAACTAACAATTTTTTTTCTGCGACGCAAATGTTGTATATGTTTTCACACCCCGTGACAAATTTTATAAATAAAACTCGATCATTTTTTCCGATGATGTTTTACCAAGAAGAACAATTTATCTGACATCATTATTCTCTACGACGGTTCGATTGGGGGGTGAATCAGGGTTGGACTGACGTACAATTGGCTGTTTGCCTATGTAGGCCCATATATATTCACACATGCACATGTAGACACACAGATGTGAAACCAAAAATCGTTGTGTGCTCAACCACTTCGCTACTCCACGTATACGTCGAATGATGGAGTGCTTATACCCATAGAAGCATGTAAAATAAACTTCATGCAACAGTGTCTTATTTGAAAAACTGATAATCCCTCAGTTGGTGTAGAACTGCCGCGTTTTATGGAACACGGAAGTTTATAAAATTATTCACAAGACTTGCCATTAACCCATTTGCTGATCCAGATGAATCCGGTTCATACGCTTACTTCTTATATTTAATTAATTTATATTTTATTATTTATCGAGACTTTATCTCAGGCTGTATAACATCGAATGGTAGGATCATTGATGAAAACTGAATTGGAATGGATATGGAAGGAAGCGGTTGTGCCATAATATAAGGTAAAACGCCGATATTTGCCACAAGGGACTGAGGAAAACCATGATGAAATGTTATTTAGTTTCTGGTTCTACGCAGATACACTGGTGTTAATAACTGAACGTAACAGCAAAACTAATAAAAAAAATAATTATGTATAAACGAACTTGGCCGAAAATTCGAGGTCAGTCGTTTCTAAATAAATTCCAATACTTTACCGTTAGAATCTTGCTGTTTCATTTAATTAATCACGTACGTCACCTCTGTGTTTAGCTATATAATTAAAAAATATACTAAGCTTTTTTCAAAGGCGTGTTCTCATAAATTTATCACATCATCACTTGGATACGTCA
Source organism: Zootermopsis nevadensis (assembly GCF_000696155.1). The sequence continues at coordinate 770,451 of NW_019059737.1, forward strand.
TGGCATTACAGTGACGGAACACCTGTACTATGGAATTATGAAATACCAATTCATTATTCTTTATTTTTAACCATATAAAGACCAGTGGTAAGTTTTTGTACCACTTGTATTCAATGAAAGAAATCTGTAATTTGCGTTTTGCCCATATAGTTTTTTTCCCTTGCTTTCGTATGATTCTCATAATAAAAAGCCTCTGTTTCCCTAAACAGCATTAACCAGTTGATCCTTGTAATGGAAACTTGTGTTTTCTTTGGGGTACGTTCTAAATTACTTTCAAAAGTTGTCTTGTACTTCTCTTTATTTAAAAATAATTTTTCGTTTAGGAAAATTTATCTTTGTTAAAGACGTAATCTTAGTAAGAATTATTAGAATTTGTTTACACTAATGCACACGCGCGTTTACATATAGAACCGAATTCCAAGGGTATTTATTATGTTGCAACGTCTAACGGGACATTTCTCGGAAAGAACCAGTTTCCGATAAATATATCGCTTCCTCTAGTCTGGTTTAGTTTCACTGGCGATCGTACTTCTGTGTCACTATTCTAAACAGGTCAATATAAAAATTGCTGAATTTGGAAAACGACAAATTCCGACTTGGTTTCAGCAATAAGAGCATTTTTATGTATATCAAGTCTAAAAGTTCGTGACGATGATGAGTTATTTGAATAAAAATTTCCTTGGATATTTTTCATCGTCTAGTAAAATAATAAAATAGTAAACATTGTTTAGGAGATATGGATTAGCTCTATCTATTGGGCCCAACATAGTAGGTATCTGAGAGACGGAGATAGAGCCCCATCTCCGAAACGTCGTCTACTATTTCATAGGTCCAGAGATAGGGATTAGCTCTATCTATTTGGCCCAACAGAGTAGGTACCTGAAGACGGAGATAGATCCCCATCTCCGAAACGTCGTTTTTTATTTTATTATTTTACTAGACGATGTAAAATATTCAAGGAAATTTTTATTCAAGCATTTTTATGACTTTATAGTACATACTAATGTTTTCTTCCTACACACCTTAACCCTTTAAAACAAAGTGGTAACTATAAGGACCACCTGTTTCAGCAACTCTTCGTTTCGTATTTATGGATGTCGTATGCTTCTCAGTGTAAGTACGGATTGTAAACTTAAACAGCATCTTGGTAAAGGTGAAGTGTTGTGTTTTATTTGCGGTACTGACTGAAGTTACTGAATATTAATTAGACTATCATCGGTTTCAAGGGTTAAAACTTACATGTCCACTGGTAACTATATATATTACCTGCGGTACCAATAAATCTGCTGTGAAAAGCTGATATGTTCATTTTGCCAGTTTTCGATTAAGGGTTGTAATAAACGTCTTTTGGTATTCCCTACCAAGCAAAATATTACATATGTGAACGAAAACATTATAAAGCCATATTATCAACGAAAATTTTAACCGGATAATCGAAAAATATAATTTTATATTAGCTGTATGCATAACTTCTAAAATGGTTTGCTGTAAAAGTGTATTACATCCATTGTTTTCCGCCACAGAAATAAAACACATTTTTGTCCACGTAGGGTATTTGTGGGTTTCATACAATTCTCAGAATAAACACAGATCATTTATTTAACAGTATTAACGCGTTTGTATTTGTTGTGTGACGTATTGTATTTCCTTTGCGCTAAGAAGTGAATTGTGTAAGATGAGCTAGAAAGGACGAGCGGGTGGAGCCTGGGAACCTTATATTAAAAGTATGCTGTATCTCAGCACAGAAACAGCGTATTTCACTTCATCACCATAATATTCCTTTTTTATCCTCCACTTTTGCTATCCTTAGTAACTATTTCTCTCTGAACGGGTGAAATTATTATATTTTCATAAAAATGGGTTAGTTTAGGTTATGCAACTCGGGGTCACGTCTTCATTATCCGGTATGTGCCTATTACAATGGTAAGTGGAGATTTTAAAATACGAATGGCTGAGCTCTGTAATGTTTATCTTCAAATGAAGCATTTATCGTAGTTGACTTGTTTAACTCCATGTAACAGACATAATAATAAGCTGATAGTCCCTGAGTTAGTCAAATTCCTCGCCTTTCATGGTTCAAGGTCATTACTGTGTTTACATGACCCTTCCCCTGGACCCTATACTCAGAGAGAGAATCGAATCCACGCCCACAATTTTTAATATTTATTATAATTGCAGTTCTACTCTGCCGCCTACCCCAGGGTCTAACATGTTGGCTTTTGAATGTTTCCCGCCGAAAATATAGTATTCAATTCTTGTGTCTTGATTGAACAATATAGCAGAATTGTTGATGTATTTTAGGCAAATTAGCCTGGGGGGAGAATAGACCGCTGGGGAGACCTAGACGTAGATGGGAGGATAATGTCAGGCGGGATCAATGGGAGATAGGAGTTGAAGGAGACTGGATTTTGTTGGCCCAGGACAGGGTCCGGTGGAGGGCTTTGGTTAATTCGGTGATGAACCTTCGGGTTCGGTAAGCCATCTAGTTAGTTAGTTAGTTAGTCTTCCAGATTAAAGTAGCAGGCGGGTGGGGATCCTAAGTCTTCGTAACATTTCGGAAGAGGTGCAGTAAAAACGAACGTCCTGGCAAACACAAATATGCATCCCAGCGAACTGTTCCAATGGGGTGACAGCCAGGGAATTATATGAGCATCTTACAGTCTTTAGTGGTAGAATGGCACGATAGTTTACATGTCTTTCTTCGCTTTTGTTGCAAGCGCATGTCTTCAAAACGCTTCCGTGACCTACCAACTAAAACAAGGTCAGATTCTCACATGAGAGCACGTATGTTTAAGGAGCAATTAATTGCTTGTACTGAGGGGCCATCTTGCTGTGTGGGGGGCGGAACGTGACGCCAGGAAGCATAAGTTACTTGTCTTTACCCAAGCGAAGGTGTGAATGATACAAGCCACTGGCTAACTACGACTTGACGGGCGATCAAAAGCCGTTTTATAAAGTGAGCGTAGTTTAGATGATACTGAAATAGAAGTGAACTATCTTTAATTATAACTACAAGTTATTGTTGTTTTATGGGTTTTGACATTGTGTAGTCCGGTTTATAATGGCTATCAACTTGTTATTAGTGATAATCACCAGAAGATGGTAGTAGATGTAATTACCGAAACATAAAGTGTCTAGACTTTTACAAATATCTGAGGCACTTAACAATATTCAGCGTAATATTGCTGTAGTGTATTTGTACTTAAGATTTATACGTCTGGGTTTTTTTTTGGACTTTGTCCACCGTATGGTGTTATAAAATTACACAACGTTTGAGGAGTGGACCTGCCCTCGTCTTCAAGTGTGATGAAGAGGAATGGCATTAACTCTGTGGGGTCCGTTAAAATAATCTAATCTCAATCACTGGTCCAGTCAGTGACTGATAAAATGAGGTAGAAAGAAATAATCGTATTTTCTCCTTCATCACACCAGAAGACGAAAACATATCAGTCCCCGAGATGATATGCAATTTTATAACATCAGACGATGGGCAAAGTCCAGAAACCCAATATTCTACATTGTGTTACAAAATTTGTCCGGTTTATATTTCTCTATTCAATCAGCTACTTTGAGGTTTCTGTGCGTTTCGCAGTCCTTACAGCACTATTCTGGTATAGCACCTTCAAATATGCAACGACAGCCATCTTTAAGAAAAGTGTTTGCCGCGTTCACCAATCGCATCAGATGTAGGTCTGTAGTAGTTGAAGGCATCGAGAAGTAAGTCGCTTGGCGCTGTTTAACGTCTTAGAACAAGCTAAATGGCAGAAACTGATCAAGATGGTGGCGTTGATTATTATGATTATGAGTGGGTGTGTGGAGGGAGTGTAAAGCAGAGTTTAGAAGGCGCATACAAAACGAAAACAAACGAGTTCTAAGAAACAAAACATGTCTCGAGCAGCGGACCTACGCTATTTATAGCCGAAAACCTCACGTGTTAAAATGTCTGATTAAAAACTTAAGGCAGAATTATATCGCCAATGCAAAAGAAATATAACCCACACCAAAAACATGAGTCTTCGTTGTTTATTCTTTGATGATGATGATGATGTGTGTTTTGTCACCGTGTAGACTCGTCGGTAGATGCCAACTTTTCGGACAAACATACTGTCGCGATCTTCAGGGTTGAAATGGCGATGTTGATACGGCGCGAAAACATAGAAGTACATTATACATACCGTGAAAACCTCAAATCTGACATTTTTAGTTTTTGTTGTCCCGATTTTGTGAAAAAGATTCTTAAAATAAATCCAATTTAAGTTAAGAGCTTTATGTCATGGCCAAAATTCCGTGGTTCTTAGGTGTTAAATAATGATCAATTCATTGTATCAGAGCAATTTTCGGATTACTGAAACAGAAAGTTTGTTATACCAACTCTAATGACGATGTTAAGAATGCGTGGAAGTATATCTCCACGCCTGCATACTTCATGAAATGGTGGTTTTTAAAACAAATTACTTCATCCTTGTGTCATGTGACATGGAACTGGAAAATTGTGGGAAAGGATAAGGAAGGGAACTGGCCTAGTTTAAGGTACAATCCGAAACTTAAAACTTTGGATAGACTTAGGAAGAAATAAGATGCGAAACATGGTCTCTCACTCAGAGGGAGGAACACAGATTGCAGGTGTTTGAGAATTGGGTGTTGAGGAGGATATTTGGGCCTAGGAGAGAAGACGATGGGGATGGAGAAAACTGCATAATGATGAGCTTAAAAATCTGTACTCCTCCCCAATATTGCCAGGGTGATTAAGTGGAGAAGAATGAGATTGGCGGGGCATGTAGCGCGCATGGATGGGACAAGAGGTGTGCGCCAGGTATTGGTCGGGAAGCCTGAGGGGAAGAGACCGCTGGGGAGACCTAGACGTAGATGGGAGGATAATGTCAGGTGGGATCAATGGGAGATAGGAATCGAAGGAGACTGGATTTTGTTGGCCCAGGACAGGGTCCGGTGGAGAGATTTGGTTAATTCGGTGATGAACCTTCTGGTTCGGTAAGCCATCTAGTTAGTTAGTTAGTTAGTTAGGAAGAAATCCTCGTTGTTGTAGCCTACTTCCAGATTGAGATATGAAAATTAGGACCACCCAATTACGAAATTAGTATGATAATCACATGTCTGCAGCATTCAGTACCAAGTGTTGGTGGTCGTCAGAGTCTGGCAAGGGAATCCCTCTTATTTCTTATGTGGTGGCGTCACGGTTCTCCGTGTTGAACCAAAAGTCTACACTTGCTAAAACCAGTCTAATGTATACATCAGGAGCTTAACTGTTTATTGTTTCTACAGTGTTACATTTTCCATAGTAAGTCAGGCCTGGATGCTGTGGTTAGAACAGACTGCGTGTTGACTGAAGAGCATTGCGCAAATGTGTAACGTTCTCGTTCCTCGTAGTTAGGTTATTATATCGTTTCTTACTAAGACCCAATTTGTGTACCTAGAAATTGTTGCTAAGATGGCGGAAATGTTCTAGAAACTTGACAAAAACCTCTGGTTTATACAATTACAACTGAGAATCAATGGCTAAGGCGGTTAGTCACCGGTTTATCACGGCGTAGGCAAGGGTTCGTGTCTAGGTTAGTCCATGTGATATATGTGGCAGTTGGACAGGGTTTTTTTCCTACTCTTTGGTTTTCCCCTGTCATTATAATTTCGCCGCTGTTTAGTATCTATATTCCGTATACATGTGTCATCTGAAAATGGACATTGGACCCGTTAGCTACCGCAGTTCATCAAAGACAATTCCTCAGCCTTTCGTGATAATACAAAGGAACTGGGTTGTTTGAATAATCAGAGCTGCACTAAGAAGCCTTCAGAAAATATATTTTGATATTAATGTTGTTGCTGTTGAATTCAGTATTTTAATATATTACGACTAACAAATTCAACATTTTTTCCTACATATTTTGGCCACTTTGAACCACCTTCAAGATATGTAATCATATTACGTATTGAAATTATTACAAATTACCTACATATGTAGACTACACACCACATGTGCACCTGGTAACAATAAACATTATTTAAATGTAGGTTTAATATTTTTTTTGACTAAATCTATAGAGCTCAGTCTTTGTTGAGACGCTGATAGTCGCTCATGCAGTGAATAAATTCACCGTCTTCTACAGAACCTGAAGATTCATTACCTTATTCAACATAGCTTGACACTGGACACTATTCTTAGGTACGTGAATTAGTGTACACTCTGACAACTTATTTACTTTAAATTTGTTTTAATATTGGTCACCTACCTCAGTCCACGTGTTTTAAGGGTTTTACTTTCTTTACAAAAATATTTTGTACATGTTTATCTTCTTGTTCTTTTATTACCGTGATATAACATGAAAACCATTACCGATGTAAACTGATTCTATCAGATATTTCATAATGTTTCGGCCATAAAATGCTTACCTTGTGAAGTTTTCCGTTTCTTTGTGTATTTAAATTAAAATGTTTATTTAAACTGCTAGCCCTAATTAGTGACATGCTACATTTTTAATATAAGAGTGACAATTTGCCTCTACCAGGAATTTAATTGGTAATCGAAACTAAACAGCTGTCTCTCGCAACAGCGATATCTCTTGTTTTCCATTTGTAATCAGTTTTACGAACCACTGCATTTGATTTTATGTATTCGCTGTTCTTAATCAGTGTAAACAAGGGACAAATAACCAGTTTCTACATTAACAGATTACTGTAGTTGTTGTCTGTCTCGTCAACGTCTTAACACTGATAATTTTGCTGTTTTAATGATGTTATTTGACTTATTTGTAAACAATTTAAATGACCAAATTATAACGTTTCGTTTTCCAGAAGATCAAATCATACACAAATGGAAGTTTTGTGCAGAGGAATTTAGAGATGACAGCATTTAGTGTATGAAGATTGTTATGGACGCTGTTGGTTTACGTGTGCCGGCGAGGCAAATAAGAGAATTTTCTACTTTTAGTGTGAGCAGTGCACTAAGACATAGTCCATCAGCCAGGTGCGTCATCGCTGCAAATGACGTATGTAAATTTTTGGACGTATTTGGCATAAACATTGTCTCCCTTGAGCGCACGTTCTCAACAAGGGAAATGATCTAGATAGGTTGTCTTGTAGATGGTCTAGCTTCGTTATCTGTCTTTTTATATTCGTTAAAGTTTTACAATTATATTAGTGTTCCCTAGGTGGATTATTTGTTTTTATTTATATTTCTTCATTTATTTTGCTTTGTGTTAATATTGTTTCTATTTTGGGCTTGCCTTTATTTGGCTGTTATATTTAATACTGTACATGTATAAGTTTACTTAATCTGTTTGTGTAATATTATTCATTATTATTTCACTATTATTGTACGTATTATCAGTGTTTGCCTGTTATTGGCTTCTTGATGTTGGCAAACACGTAAATAAATTAATTGAATTGAATTATTAAATTTTAATAATGGTTTATTTATTATTTGATGGCACTGTTAGTAGCGCAAACTATATTGTCGAATTATATTAAAATTAATGAGAAATTAATTATAAAGGATGTGGAAATAAGCGATCGTGGCCTAATTTGAGGTTTTATTCCGACATCTTATAGGGACTGGTTCATACCACGAAGACCCTCAGTCACGATAGCTGGTTCTGGATTTGAATCCAGGAGCTACCGAATACTAGAAGTCATGGACTTTCGGTGTCGCTAATGGTAGTGATTCGGTCTCAGAATCAACATGATGGTGCAGTGTTTTGTTTTCTTACTTCGCATTAAATATTCACACAGATGGAGTAGTTCCGGTTTTGATAAATTGTTCCGTACGAATGCCATTATAGTACCGTACTTTATTCTATATCACGCCCAATGTCTTCAAACGTACTAGAATGAAATGAGCCCCAGAGCACTTTACGTAGTGGGTAGCATTATCTAAATGACAGTTTAACGCTTTGTGCGCTAGGTGGCAACGCTGTCCTAAGCGCATGCGCACACATATACCACTTCAATCAACGTGAAACTTATAATAATTTTACAGAAAAAGTACATTTGTGGTGATTGCTAAATGGTGTTTTGTTTAACTTCGAATGTCGTACCAAACTAGTGGCTAAAATTTCCCGTATTGAAGGCAGTTCGATTGCTCATATAATGATTCCACCTCTGGGAGCAATGTAACAATATTTCGTTCTACTGTTTGTTACAGATTTCTAACACCAGACCGGCGTACATTACGTAAAAAAAATATAGAATCCTTTGCAGATTATTTTATGTTGAAATGACTCTGCTTTTACACTTTTTACTATTGTTAATCAAACACGGGAATTTGGCTGTTATAAGCTCGTAAAATTATTAATATTTTGTTGTTCTAGTTTATATTAAATTGACGGATCATATATTTCATATGTTTTCACTTTTATGATTTCAATAGCTTTACCGCAAATTTTGAAAACAAAATCGATTCATCATCAGATTATCATCAGGGTCATGAGTGGATGTATTCTGAATTGTTCTACCGTGTAGTCTGATAGACGATTAACTACGTTTCAGATGTGATTTCTGCCTCCGTCATCAGAGGTGTGAATATTGAGGTAGCAGGCAGCTTTAAAGCGTTGGTAATCTTCTACCAGACTGCTCGGTGTAACAACCAATACCTCATTCTTTCGCATTGATAACGAGAAAGCTCATAAATAATGATTTGCAAAAAATTACGTGTTTTACATATCTACAGATTAATATCCGCTTAACTACGTTATTCATAGGAACCCAGCCTCAAAATTATTTTCACACGAAAACTGTTCAGTGTCTCTTCACACCCGAATCATAAAACTTAATTGCTGGAGGAATGGGTTAACCATGCATTAGCTTTGTTTAGACAAGTCTGCGAGCCCGGTGGCCAGCCCCGCTGAGTGGTTTACCTTTTAGTCAGCCGCTTATGTTAAAACATGAACGCATTTCGGACTGGGGTCTAGTTCGTTACCCAGGGCGGAACGTTTAACTGTTTGAATCTGCGATCGAGACGCCTTTATCGAGATGGCTTTCCGTACTAATAGAAATCAGACACTAGGATTATGTAGACAAATATATAATTACCCGTTAATAATTACGGGTAAAAACATGTTCTTATCGAAACTTCTATTAAAGTAGCATATAAAAAGTAGAATCATTACTTATTATTGCTTAAATAAAGAATAAAATACGACTTAATGGAGACAAACAGTAATTTTGAAAAATGATCAACCAGTCAACTCTTGTCTGTTACATTCACACACTCATGCACGTATATTTGGTGAGCTTTTGAAATTCTTAAGGTGGTGAGTATAAAGATGATTTGTTTTCTGGTTCCTTGCGCCCTGTAGCCTGGTGTAAGTTCACCAACGTTTCAAATATGTTTGCTGCCTCCATTAGAAGGGCTTACGAAACAAGATGTTAATAAGTGCATATCGTAATAGATAAACAAAAACGAAAGCTAACTCTAACTGCACGGAGCAGAATCATTCTTGAAAAGCTGATAGTCATTAAACAAATACCCTCTTATGTTATATTTAAGTCCACGTTCACAAGAGGACTCACCACTTCAATTGTAATATTTTGTAACAACCTGTATTTTACTGTGAGGAATTGTTAGCATTCCACCAAAACCCCAACTGCAGGACTACCCCTTGTTGACTGTCCGCTGATGCTTTTTATACATATTCGCAGCTCCCACTCTTCATATATTGGTGTTTTTTCCTCCGTCTGCGACCTGAAGACGCGCCATGCTTTAATGAAAATTGGCCTACTTAGAATGATTCTGTTATGGGGCTTTAAGGTAGTGGAATGAAGGTACGATTGGTTGCACATGTAGCTTTGGTGTAATATAGAAGGAACACTTGCAGGCATTTGATAAGGAAACACTTGGAAAGGGTCATTTGGAGGAGTAAAAATATGATGGGTAGGAGAAAAATGTATAATATAAAAATATACCGGGATTCGGTCTCGTATTTCGTAGACGTTGGGTTTTAATGTCACGGACACTGACCATACTTTCACAGACTTTTGTTTTTATCCTAAAATTCTAGGAGCGCTGGTCTATTTCAAAATAGGCCAGTACTGCTTCCTTTCACACACTTCATAGTTCATGTGACCATTTGTTGTTTACAGGAAGATGTTCCTGATATTGATTGGAATGAACTGCAGATAAATCGCGTTAATCCTTGAGCTTTGGTATTACGAAATTTAAAGATCTCTACTGGAAATTTTAAAAAAATATATATTTTCTTCCATTTCATACATTTGTGTTCGCATGTTCATCGTCTCTGAAGTACTGGAAATTTGAAATAATTACCTAATGAGGATCTTCATAATTGTGTACCCTCAACCAACGCTGAAGTTGATCATCTTCTGGGATGTTGCGCCTTGTAGTCGGTTAGAAGTTCACAAACGTTTCACTGGTCCTTGCTACCGCCATCATCAGGTCGTCTGTCATCATCGCCCTGATGATGAAGGCAGTATACACCTCTGAAACGTCAGTAGACTTCTACCAGACTACACAGCGCAACATTATAGAGGACAGTCATTTTTATTTGCCGCCGTGGAGACCTGAAAGGAGAATCAGATTCAGGGTATATCACGGAAACACTGAATTTATTATAAGTGCACGCATATTGCTGAATTTTTAATATATTTGACTATTTTTTGTTTTCCTAGATGATGAGTCAGTCCTTTCAGAATTTCTTCGTTCTAGTTGATCCAAAGTTAATGAAAGGAGACACTCATTTTTTTATGACGTCACTGTAAAGCACTTGCTTTCACGACAGCGTTCATAACGAAACTGAAGTTGTATGGAGCCGTTGGGTTTAGTTTCGTGTTTCGGCAGTTACGCAGGAATCGTTTTGTGTGACCTCAAGTCGAAAACAACGGCATATTTCTATGAAACATTTTCTAGTTTTCTGAAACAGATTTTACGCGACTGGTTTCCTCTTTGTATGACCTAATTTAGGCAGTAACATACCAGCCTACGCGAACTTTTCATTCAGAAGAGCGTGTTGCCATGCCACCGCTGCATTTTGATTAACCAGACATTAGATCTCTCACATGCAAGACAACTACTGACGTCTGATGGGATATACTTGGATATGTGGCGTGTTTTCAAATTTCTTATTAAAATAGAATTCTTCAACAATTTAACCAGACGTAGAATAACATGAATACTGTATATAACTTGTCAGGGTAATTATCATCTGTCGTCGGAATGACGTAGCTTATTAGGAACGGGGAAACTTAAATAAATTGAAGTTAATTTATACTTCTAGTGGGGGTACATAAGGTCAAATGGGACAAGAACAGCATTGAATCTGCAGATTGAATAAAATGTCTGGACCTAAGAGAGAACATGTAATGGTAGGATTCAGAAAATGTGATAAATTTTACTCTTCGTCAAATATTATAAACTGTGAAGATGTATAGGGGTAAGAAGTGTAGCTTCACGCATTCTTAATATCGACACTAGATGGAAGTGAATGATTGACTTTACCTGACGTCCACTTTTTCCGGAGAAATTACTCATGGTATATGTTGAATGGGCCCTATAAATGGTTTGTATTGGACACAGTAATTAAGATAAAATATTTTTCCACTCCTGGGGTAAAAATCTTGCTCGTCCACCGTGTAGCATAGTGGCTGCCTTTAGATTAAGCCGAGTAAAATGTAATGAATTATAAATAATTTATTTTATAAAGTGTTTTGTATGTTAAAAATTATATATATGGCGTAAATGCAAGCTAAGTTGATAGTATCATTTCCATGATAAATATTCGAAAATCATGTATTTGCATGCATGTAAAATATATGTAACGTACCGAATTCACACTGCGGATTATATTCTACTTTGAATTTCTGCTGATTCTCTTAAATAATATAAACCATACTTAAACGACGATGTTATGTTAAATAACACTTTGATGTATTGTTTGTAATTATACGTTGTATATTAGATTAATCTTTTACATGAACCCTTAACAAAATTCGCCCTGCGATCTGAGGCGTGGGCCTTGTTCACTTGGACACTGGGACTGTGGGTTCGAATCCCGCTCAAGCAATGCATGTTTGTCCGCGTTTTTCTTTGTTGTTCTGTCCTGTGTACAGGTAGAAGCCTTGCGACGGGCCGATCCCTCGTCCAAGGAGTCCTACCAAATGTCGATACGGATCCACCATTTAAGAAGTAATTCTAAATTGGACCAGGCCGCATGGGCCTATTCCGTATGAGTATTAAGAAGAAGGTTGCAGTTTTAATAAGACAGGAAGCTAACAGATTATGAATAAATCATATGTTTAAGAGATATACTTATGTTTCTTCATCGTGTGTAATCTATTGACATGTTTATGTGCATCGATATTGGTGGTAACATCTGCGTATGATACGGTGTTTTTTTTTTCATTTTAGCTAGAAGTATACAAAATTTAAAATTTAAATGTACTGTTCGCATTTCAGTTCGCATTACACTTTTACATACAGTCTTATTTCCCGTTATATCTTTTGCTTACATAATGTGCTATTTACCAGTGGATTTGGTGTAATGTTTTCATATTAAACCTTTATTGTTTTTGAAAATTAATATTTTAAATTGTACTCGTCTGTATGTTTTGTACTTTATGACTTAATCCACATGTTATAGTCAGTCGAGTATGTATGTACGTTTGAGGGTTCTGCTCCCCCCCCCCCCCACCCGTACTAATAGAAATCAGACACTAGGATTATGTAGACAAATATATAATTACCCGTTAATAATTACGGGTAAAAACATGTTCTTATCGAAACTTCTATTAAAGTAGCATATAAAAAGTAGAATCATTACTTATTATTGCTTAAATAAAGAATAAAATACGACTTAATGGAGACAAACAGTAATTTTGAAAAATGATCAACCAGTCAACTCTTGTCTGTTACATTCACACACTCATGCACGTATATTTGGTGAGCTTTTGAAATTCTTAAGGTGGTGAGTATAAAGATGATTTGTTTTCTGGTTCCTTGCGCCCTGTAGCCTGGTGTAAGTTCACCAACGTTTCAAATATGTTTGCTGCCTCCATTAGAAGGGCTTACGAAACAAGATGTTAATAAGTGCATATCGTAATAGATAAACAAAAACGAAAGCTAACTCTAACTGCACGGAGCAGAATCATTCTTGAAAAGCTGATAGTCATTAAACAAATACCCTCTTATGTTATATTTAAGTCCACGTTCACAAGAGGACTCACCACTTCAATTGTAATATTTTGTAACAACCTGTATTTTACTGTGAGGAATTGTTAGCATTCCACCAAAACCCCAACTGCAGGACTACCCCTTGTTGACTGTCCGCTGATGCTTTTTATACATATTCGCAGCTCCCACTCTTCATATATTGGTGTTTTTTCCTCCGTCTGCGACCTGAAGACGCGCCATGCTTTAATGAAAATTGGCCTACTTAGAATGATTCTGTTATGGGGCTTTAAGGTAGTGGAATGAAGGTACGATTGGTTGCACATGTAGCTTTGGTGTAATATAGAAGGAACACTTGCAGGCATTTGATAAGGAAACACTTGGAAAGGGTCATTTGGAGGAGTAAAAATATGATGGGTAGGAGAAAAATGTATAATATAAAAATATACCGGGATTCGGTCTCGTATTTCGTAGACGTTGGGTTTTAATGTCACGGACACTGACCATACTTTCACAGACTTTTGTTTTTATCCTAAAATTCTAGGAGCGCTGGTCTATTTCAAAATAGGCCAGTACTGCTTCCTTTCACACACTTCATAGTTCATGTGACCATTTGTTGTTTACAGGAAGATGTTCCTGATATTGATTGGAATGAACTGCAGATAAATCGCGTTAATCCTTGAGCTTTGGTATTACGAAATTTAAAGATCTCTACTGGAAATTTTAAAAAAATATATATTTTCTTCCATTTCATACATTTGTGTTCGCATGTTCATCGTCTCTGAAGTACTGGAAATTTGAAATAATTACCTAATGAGGATCTTCATAATTGTGTACCCTCAACCAACGCTGAAGTTGATCATCTTCTGGGATGTTGCGCCTTGTAGTCGGTTAGAAGTTCACAAACGTTTCACTGGTCCTTGCTACCGCCATCATCAGGTCGTCTGTCATCATCGCCCTGATGATGAAGGCAGTATACACCTCTGAAACGTCAGTAGACTTCTACCAGCCTACACAGCGCAACATTATAGAGGACAGTCATTTTTATTTGCCGCCGTGGAGACCTGAAAGGAGAATCAGATTCAGGGTATATCACGGAAACACTGAATTTATTATAAGTGCACGCATATTGCTGAATTTTTAATATATTTGACTATTTTTTGTTTTCCTAGATGATGAGTCAGTCCTTTCAGAATTTCTTCGTTCTAGTTGATCCAAAGTTAATGAAAGGAGACACTCATTTTTTTATGACGTCACTGTAAAGCACTTGCTTTCACGACAGCGTTCATAACGAAACTGAAGTTGTATGGAGCCGTTGGGTTTAGTTTCGTGTTTCGGCAGTTACGCAGGAATCGTTTTGTGTGACCTCAAGTCGAAAACAACGGCATATTTCTATGAAACATTTTCTAGTTTTCTGAAACAGATTTTACGCGACTGGTTTCCTCTTTGTATGACCTAATTTAGGCAGTAACATACCAGCCTACGCGAACTTTTCATTCAGAAGAGCGTGTTGCCATGCCACCGCTGCATTTTGATTAACCAGACATTAGATCTCTCACATGCAAGACAACTACTGACGTCTGATGGGATATACTTGGATATGTGGCGTGTTTTCAAATTTCTTATTAAAATAGAATTCTTCAACAATTTAACCAGACGTAGAATAACATGAATACTGTATATAACTTGTCAGGGTAATTATCATCTGTCGTCGGAATGACGTAGCTTATTAGGAACGGGGAAACTTAAATAAATTGAAGTTAATTTATACTTCTAGTGGGGGTACATAAGGTCAAATGGGACAAGAACAGCATTGAATCTGCAGATTGAATAAAATGTCTGGACCTAAGAGAGAACATGTAATGGTAGGATTCAGAAAATGTGATAAATTTTACTCTTCGTCAAATATTATAAACTGTGAAGATGTATAGGGGTAAGAAGTGTAGCTTCACGCATTCTTAATATCGACACTAGATGGAAGTGAATGATTGACTTTACCTGACGTCCACTTTTTCCGGAGAAATTACTCATGGTATATGTTGAATGGGCCCTATAAATGGTTTGTATTGGACACAGTAATTAAGATAAAATATTTTTCCACTCCTGGGGTAAAAATCTTGCTCGTCCACCGTGTAGCATAGTGGCTGCCTTTAGATTAAGCCGAGTAAAATGTAATGAATTATAAATAATTTATTTTATAAAGTGTTTTGTATGTTAAAAATTATATATATGGCGTAAATGCAAGCTAAGTTGATAGTATCATTTCCATGATAAATATTCGAAAATCATGTATTTGCATGCATGTAAAATATATGTAACGTACCGAATTCACACTGCGGATTATATTCTACTTTGAATTTCTGCTGATTCTCTTAAATAATATAAACCATACTTAAACGACGATGTTATGTTAAATAACACTTTGATGTATTGTTTGTAATTATACGTTGTATATTAGATTAATCTTTTACATGAACCCTTAACAAAATTCGCCCTGCGATCTGAGGCGTGGGCCTTGTTCACTTGGACACTGGGACTGTGGGTTCGAATCCCGCTCAAGCAATGCATGTTTGTCCGCGTTTTTCTTTGTTGTTCTGTCCTGTGTACAGGTAGAAGCCTTGCGACGGGCCGATCCCTCGTCCAAGGAGTCCTACCAAATGTCGATACGGATCCACCATTTAAGAAGTAATTCTAAATTGGACCAGGCCGCATGGGCCTATTCCGTATGAGTATTAAGAAGAAGGTTGCAGTTTTAATAAGACAGGAAGCTAACAGATTATGAATAAATCATATGTTTAAGAGATATACTTATGTTTCTTCATCGTGTGTAATCTATTGACATGTTTATGTGCATCGATATTGGTGGTAACATCTGCGTATGATACGGTGTTTTTTTTTTCATTTTAGCTAGAAGTATACAAAATTTAAAATTTAAATGTACTGTTCGCATTTCAGTTCGCATTACACTTTTACATACAGTCTTATTTCCCGTTATATCTTTTGCTTACATAATGTGCTATTTACCAGTGGATTTGGTGTAATGTTTTCATATTAAACCTTTATTGTTTTTGAAAATTAATATTTTAAATTGTACTCGTCTGTATGTTTTGTACTTTATGACTTAATCCACATGTTATAGTCAGTCGAGTATGTATGTACGTTTGAGGGTTCTGCTCCCCCCCCCCCCCAAAAAAAAAACACTTGAATATTCTAGTTCGCTGTACGAACGTAGAGATTTAATTAGCATTGCAGACAGGCGACAACGTGGATTATTGCAAACTGTAAACTGTGCGAACATGGCGGGCACTTTTAACAGCAGCTGTAGTTAACGATTCGTATGATAGATGTGGCCTACATGGATAGTGACACAGTAGGAGGGGTGGTGGGTTTATGACGTGGAAAATATTAAATTATTAGCATTTTATTCAACAGTCCACGTCTGGGTACAGTTATGCACGAATTTTTAAGCCTGATCATTATATCCAGACTTTACGTAGATTTTGTCATAACTTCGGGTTTCTGCTTCGATTTATAGTAATGTTAACAACCGATCATCACAAATCGTCAGTAATAATATAAATTCGTTTCTTGCCACCATGGGTACGTCCTTACAACTGCCATGGAGAACGTATCCAGTCAGCTGCAGGTAATGAACAGGTAAACAGTCGACAAAGAGTGGTCCTCGAACATCGGGTTTAGGTGAGTGATTAACAAAAGTTTGTTTTACGAAATGTTACACGGGGTATCGGACTAGACTAGTTTAGCGACCAATAGTTTCTTAAGAAAGACTGTTTCATGGAGTTAGTTAAATGTTTGAGTGGTTTGTTTGTTAATAAAATGTTTCATCTAATCAAGTTTAATTTTACAGAATTGCTATTTCTTTTGTTTAATTTAAACCGTAGTTTTGAATATCACACGTATAACTCTAATGCTTTAAATTCATCCGCATAAAAGTAAGAGAATGAATTTGACTTATGGTTTGTCCGATTTATATATTAATTACCATAATATAGGCTTATTTTATATGTCGTAACATTTTACAAATGAAGTGTACTTCTTTATATAGGATCTGTGTGTAACTTCAGTTCTGGATGATCTACATCAAGAGAATAAATGTCAAAAATATGCAATATAAATTGGAAGTCAAACTGCTAATTTTGAGGTATGATGTTAACAAAACTCTCGTATTATCCCAGTCAGAAGCATTTCGTTTACTGATAACACAAATGAATAGACTGCATTTCTTCGTATTCGAAATAAACCGGGTTCACTTACTGACCCTGACATCGAATATCCCTAAGTTTGGTGACTTTATTTAGTTACTTCAGGGCGATGATGAAGGTAGCAAGTACTTGTAAATCTCTTGCAAGCTTCTACCAGACTACACGGCGCTAAAACCCAGATGATAATCTTCAGCGATAATAGTAGTTGGTTGAGGGTACAGAATTACGAAGATCCTCATTATGTAATTATCTCCATGCTCCAGTCACTTCAGACACGATGAACATGCAACCTTTATTGCCTGAAAACTTATCGTAGGCCTTATCATTCGATATTTATCGTTGAATATTATATAAAAATATTATTCCTAAACTCAGCGCCTTTACCGAGCCACAAACTGAGGACATTTTTCGGGTTTGTGAGCCTTTATATTGTATTATTTTTCCGAATCAAACAGATTTGTTCTAATTCCCTTCTTCTATCATGCTTAGTTTCCCAGCAAAGAATCCACCCTCAACGGGGCTCGCACTCAGGACAGTTTCAGAGTTTGACCTTTCTGAAGTATCTTCCTGGTTTCAAGGCACAATCGAACTAGATTTGGTGTGAAGTGGTTTGCCCATTTTCGAGCTATAAGCGAATACACATAGAAGCATGTCCACAATGTATCCAGATGATGACCATCGCTTCATTGCAAATATGTTTAATTTTGTAAAAGCTGTAGCAGTTATCATTCTTAGGTCTTGCAGAAACTTGTTCGATTTTTACCACAGTGGCCTCGCGGTCTGTAATGCGCAACATCTTCGTCAGCTTCAGCTCTGGAAACGCTGGAAATCCCTCAGGGAGGATGTTGTAAGTCCAAGTTCTTTCTTTTGTTGTCCTATGTGGGTAAAGGCCTTGGTGGACCTACTACTCGTCCAAGGCCTCCTGTCGAACGTTTATAATAGATTTATACTTCCAGAATTCATTGTGATTCAAATCAGGCTAAAAATAATTAGGATTTGAAGTTCTCGCGGCTGTGAGTACGAAGATGGGTGTCTTCTGGGTTATCTGGTAGACGTTTTACGTTTCAGGGATCCTTGCAGCCTCTGTTATCATGCCCTGATGATGGACGCAGCAAGGACCTCTGAAACGTTGGTAAACTTCTACCAGGCTACACGGCGCTGCAACCCAGAAGACAATCTATCTTACGCTCTTCAATGTAATCCGTAGTCACCTAAGAAGCAATATTTAGTTTGTATGTGATACATCCAGAAACACTACGGTTAGAATTGTTATTTGAGTTAGGAGTCCGTCCGGTTAGTTAGTTAGTTAGTTATTTGAGTTAAGAGACGTTAATAAAAATTTGGTGAAGACTTATGGGACAGATTGCTCAGAATCATTCTATAGTTTTGTAGCTTCTTTTACGTATAATACATGTAAGATAAATTTTCTTGTAACAATTGCGTTATATTTCTTAAAACAAATCAATTCTCTGTCTTGATTACGTCCTACGATCCAGCCAAGAAGTCGGCTCCAAGCATAACAAATCCTATCCTATCATTACCACATAGCTGTTACAGCTCACAGCAGTAACTAAAGTGTATGTTTTTTAAATGTGTAGTAGCTTGTTACTGACCGCGGCGACCCTGACTCTACGACCCATAATATGGGCTGAGTGTATGTTTTCTAACCATTGACGCTAACCGCCCAAATTATAGGGAATGAGTCAAGCTCCCTTATTTTCGGCAGCGGTATTTCAAACATTAAAAACCTGAGTTGGTACTGCCCCTAATACGTTATAACAAGTTAACAAGACAAGGGAATGTTAGGTATTCCACTCGGCCTGCTTTACTGAGTACAGTCATGTTCAAAAGAATGCTTTCGCTGTATACAGAAAGCGTCTAATAACGTCTTAACAAGACAAGGTAAATACTTCTGTACTACCATAAGAGCAAAAATTAACATGTTATTAGGTGTTATTCTTGTACTGACATGTTCAAAATAGTTGTTCTGCATACTAACAAGGCATTAACAGATTATACGTGGAATTTAATGTGGAAAGAAGCCGAAGATGACTGTCTCTTCCGGGCTGTAACACCGTGTAGTCTGGTAGAAGTTTACCAGCGTTTCAAAGGTCCTTGTTGTCTCCATCATCACAGTGACAGCCATCTTGATACCACCGTGAAAACCTCAAATCCTACTTACATTAAGCATGCTTTCTGCTCCAAAATCATGTTCTTTAGGATCTGATACGTTATTATAATGAAGTAACATTGTGGTAGCAGAACCCAAAGATTCATGGACATAACACCAGAACCCGCCATTGACACGATACGTTCACCTGTCATCCTCGGGTTTTCTTTGCGTGGTCATAACCCGATGACTAGAATCAACATCTTCACCACCGTGAGGACCTCATCTGATATCTTAATGTTATCGCACCATATCTTTAACATGTGTTCCGGTGGTCTGATGATTAGCGTAATAGCCTGGTATTCTCAAGGTCCTGGATTCGATTACTACTGTCGCAATTAATCTTCTAATAAAAATATATATTAAAAATATGCCATAATGACAACCAGTTGCCTGAAGACCGTAGTAAAACCAATTTTGGAACGTCATATACTGTAGAGTCCCAATTTTTTCATTTCATGTCCCATTAAATTTTCTTCGTAATTTAATAAAATCGTGAATTGAGTTGATATTTATCGTATTATTTTTTTTTATTATTTTGTATATCTGAAATTTTAGATTATCCGACCGTCCTTCGGTCCCGTTTAGGCCAGATAATCGATACTCTACTGTGTAATAAACATTCTTCAGACAATGGCCAGCATAATATCAATAGTCTTACAGCCAACGTGTGTTATTATAGCCATTAAGACAAAATTTTCTATTTAAATTAGGCCCCCTTTGTGTTATTTATAGTACAGTTAGTTTCGGAATTCAAAAAAGGGGCACTCAGTGGATAAATTTAAAGGAACATAGTATAGTTTTCCTTTACGTAGATGAAAAGTAAAGTCCTAAGTGTGTTTGAAATTCATTACGAAGTTTATGCTTTGTTAAGACACCATGTTACTCAAGAGAGCTATTTAATATATTTGGTTCGGAATAACAGACCAGATGCGCACTTGTGTTAAAGACAGAAATATAGCGATGTAGTGACTAGGAGTAATACAGATGTAGGAACGAAATACGATGACACAACGAAACAAGATTATATGATCTGTGTGTTCCGTAACGCGATGTCTCATCCGTCGCAATTTACATCTCTTGAAATGTGAGACCAAGAATAAGACTTTTAATATTCGCGAGTGAAACCCAGTGGGGTAAATAGACTTCTGTGGGGTAAAAACTGTAAAGACTGACTCCTAAAGTACAATATTTTGTGGTGTTAAAGTGATCGCTATTTAAAAAAATATATTATGAAGTTGTTAAATTTCTGTGGAACTCAAAAACGGATACGAGTTACATGGAGAATCCCCTTTTGGTTTTTTCATTTACCTGTCTTGAACGATATGAACATGGAGGCGGTGCGAATTTTGGAAGTGAGAACAACAGTAATGCCACTTTATGAATAATAAACCTTCGCAAGTGGAATAAGTTATGTATTTTTAAAAAAGATAGTAACACTTTCTTTTTATGAAGAGATTTTACCTTTTAATTTGTGGCTTAACATTTTTCGTATTTTGATTTGTTCTTCTGTGGCGAATGGAATTGATTTCGTACGTTGCCGAATTTATTTCTCTGTCAATGTAAAGGCAAAGAAAACATATATCTCGTGTTCGTAACCTGTAGGGCCATCCTTATCAGACTGTCTATGAATGCTAATAACATAAGTACAGCTGTACCTACTCGATGTCTGGAAGCTCTCTTCTGCCGCCAGAGTGAGGCTTTGCCACGTTGCTGTTAGATATTATTATACTTTCATGAATATATATTTTGTGAAATTTTGATACAGTTACATTTCTGTAGGCCTATTATCCTAGTAACAGTCTTATGCGTGCCGAATACATGGAGTCTTAGTTAGTCCGATACGTCGGAATCCTCATTGATAGTCCGCGATGTACATGAACAATGATCTCGAGACGTTGATTGTTGCTCAGCTAGTCAAGACACTCCCCCGTCTTATATAAATCACAAAGTTTAAAAAAAGTCCACTATTGGTTTCTATCCGGAATCACATAAATTCTGTTCACACCCTTTTACCTTAATCTTTAAGACATTTTAATATTATCTTCCCGTCGTCGCTTTGGTCTTCTAAGTGTCGTGTTTTATTCTGATATTCCGCCAAAATTCATATTTGAATAATACTGCGCAATGCAGGTATTTAGGAGCAGTTTCTGTTTTTCAGGTGAGTGTAAATAAAATGAATTCTCTTACATGAATTTGGGAATGCCACAAATTTTGTGTGTTTATCCACAATCGATCACTCTCTTCAGTATCTTTCATTTTGCTTTGTCTGTAAGCACTTCACTGTGAACACTAACTGTGGCTATCTAAACCTGCAACTTACTTGTGAACCGAGTTTCCATTGTTTAAACTGTTAGTGTCTACGACAGTAGCGACACTAGCACGTAAGTAAACAGTTGAGTGTAAAACACATTAAAATCGAAACTAATTACAAATCGTTTATAAGCCATTCTTTGGTTACGAATTATCACGTATGTTACGCTAGAAGTAGGTAACCGCCATTGAAGGTACACAGCGCCACAACCGGGCATATGGTGAACGTAAGTACGCAAAAGTAGAAAAACGAAACGCACAGCGTTTCCAGATCATATCTGTGAACTCATTTCAAACTGACATCCAAAGTTTTTATCCTTTATCGTGACGTTTACATTTTGTTTGACCTGAATTTCTGAACTAATAAGTTGCGAAAGAAAATTTTTATTGATAAAGTTATGGCATATTTTAAACTGATAGATTAGAAATCACCAAATAACACGTTTCGGATATTTTGTACACCGTTCAAAACTTGTAACATTTGTATGAATAGAAATTAACTGCCTGGTAGTTCCCGTTTGTCCTTCTATGCTGCCAAATTCGAATTATACTTGCTAATACACTTCTTATGGCTTCCACTGAACCTGACCTACAAAGACAACTGGCATTCTGTGTCAAGTCTGGTGTATATTTTGTGTTCCGTAAATCGTTCCAAAGAATCCGTCTAAGTCTGATACCCTTTGTAACGTTCTTTGTCGTCTGTCCGCGGTTTCTTACTTAATATAGTTTTAACTACATTCCATATGCTGACACAGCCTGGTTCTATAAAATGCAAAGAATTTCCTGACGAACTGAACGACTGTTAGCTTTCCAATGAGAAGTTCCGCGAACTTTTTTGGTAAACACACAAAATTGCTTAACGGATATGTGACATACATTTTCATGCGGTAAATATAGGACACACAACTGTTGAGTTAAGATGTGATGAGATCTGATCCCAGATTGAAATTTTTATGTTTCTTGTCCATTGATATCATTTAAAATGTGTACCGTGCAGGTCATGTTTTTAAATATTACGTTTCCGATTACAGAAATGCAAGAGAAGATTCTTGTTTTTGTCACCCAACCTGCTACCCAGTTTGTTAGATTGTAAAACTTCCATGTATATGTAGCATAAGGCAATTTCAATTATGTTTCACTGAGGGTACACGTTCCATAGTTTCCTAACCTAGCAGTCTGCAACTGATTGAGTACTTTTACGGGCCCTGTGCTGGAGCGGTTTCGTTCGTACCACGTGGACAGGTGTTGGCACTTAATTTAAATTTTATAAGTAAAAAAGGAAAATCCTATGACTAGCTTAATTTATGGGCTGACAGATTTCGCAGCTTCCAAGACGCAGTTATTCTTTACAGCAGCAAAAGGAACATACACAAGTCTTTGACTTCGGTTACATTTTGCAAATAAATCAAAAGCTCTGAAACTTTCGCGGTATTTTTATGAAATGAGTTCTACTTTTGCCTCCATCAATCTCCGTTACTTACAAAATAGTTGTTTAATCTTATTTT
This sequence comes from Zootermopsis nevadensis, assembly GCF_000696155.1. The sequence continues at coordinate 793,791 of NW_019059737.1, forward strand.
CGAGTTCTCTAATTTTTTTCTCTTTTTCAAGGGGACGTTTTCAAAGAGGTTTCCGCACCAAAACTCTTTATGTTATGTTTATATTAGATCGTTAAATAATATTCGATAAATATACTCTTTTGAATACACTGACATTTAAGAAGTTTTCTTCATGTCTTATAATTCGTTGTTGCTGTAATGCAATCCTAGGTCATTGTTGGTTATTGTTGATTCGTACGTTATTCTTATATTAATGCGGTCCGGTGTTATTGTTGCCCAATAGTGGGAGCCCTTGAGTCATATTGTTGAACAGTGTTGTGTTGCGAAACGCGCAACGGACAGACATACATAAGAACAAGGTTATAAGGTGTTCTTCGCTCACGCCAGAGCGTCGAGAACACCTTAAAACATCGCCGTAATATTAAGATAATGCTGTGTATTTACATGTCTTTTGCTATACGTTTCTCAAGGTCTCCTGCCCCTTAATAGACACACAACAGCTTTGCCTATCTTCATGTTGAGTTATTGGATAGACCACCCGCCTTCATACCTATCGATGATAAAGCTGGGAACTTCTGCCTTGTAATTTAGGACATTTACCGCAAGCCGTTCCGTCTGGCATGCACCCATTGAACTGACCACATGGTCAGCGAGGTGAAGAAGCCGCAAGGACTACGCGGTAAAATCCGGTTGCAGCAAAACCTAAGGGCAGTCGTGATGTTCAAAATTAGTTGTCGGGGAGTTGACGTCAAACACGGCATTTTCATGTTAATCGCGATTTACTAATTGGCCTGAAAATAAACACGGATAAAATTATCTGTTTGAACTTGACAAGAAACTAAAATTACTAGCACTGTCGTAATAACTATAGGCGTATGTGATAAATCATTTTAGAATGTTGTAGAATTTAAATATATGGCAAAACGGTCTAGTTATACTTCTACTAAATTGGTTACGAGCTCGACAAATGGGTTTTGATTCCTGGAAGAGGTGGAAAGTTCTTTTGCCGGAGGTCTTTTCCCCGGAGGTAAATGGCGGCCGGTGGCATGACGCAGACCATTAACTTTCTTCCATTGCCAAAATCATAATGTAGGCTGTTTCAATTAATGAGAATTTTAACTCTTGAAGTAAAAGGCATGCGCACTAAAGTAGTTGATACAGCGTTGCTATGAGCTGTCTTGTTCTTTGTGATTGGTGAATTTCCTTAGAATCATATGAGGAAAAAATTAAACGAAAATTACATCGGACTACGTTAAACGATGCCATTAAAACTTTCAAGTAGATACAAATGTTTCAGAGTAACATACTATCTCCATCGTCTGGGTTGAAGTTCAGAATGATGATGATGGAGGCAGCAAGCACCTCTGAGATTCCTACAAAACTACACTGGGCAACATCCCTGAAGACGGAAATTTTCTTTTAAAAATCGTTTGTTGTCCTCTTATCTAGGGCGTGTTAATATCGGAAGCGGTGTTGATAATGTTCATCTGTTCTTGTTTGCATTCAGAATTTTTTCTCCTATGATAACAGCAGAATCAGTATCAAATGTGATTTAAACTAGCGTAGTGTGACCCGTCAAAGTTGACGGGAATGTACCCTTCTTTGTTGAACAGTAATAAAATTTACTGCAGTATCATCTTTCGTATTTCGCTGAAGGATAGAAAATTTATAAATGTCTTTTTTTATAAAGTAAATTAAATGTGAGAACGTCTTCACTAAACCTGAAGCCAGTTTCCTGCCAAACGCATCAACACAGCCAATGGCCTGACTCCAGACTCCCATTATAGGCGCTTTACATTTGTTGCTACCAGAGTCGCCACCGTCATAACTTAATTTCAGTTTGTTCCACTAGGGGCTCACTCGTAGTCAAGCGTGATGGACATTGGAATTAGAAGTAGCCGCACTGTGACGTATGAAACTAAGAATATTAAGTTCTGATATATTTCTTATTGATTGATTTTATGTGCACAGCTGTACTACCCAGCACTGGCTTAATTTTCCTCACTTTTGAGACTTTAGAAGATGCTGATAACTAAATGGACCAGAGACCTGCTTGAGAAGCTAATAGTCACTTAGCTGGTTGAGAAATTCTCCTTGCCTTATATGGAATCCAAAGGTTTATTGTTGTGTCTATAACAGCCCGCCACTGGTCCCTGTCCTTAGTCAGATAAATCCAATCCACATCTCCACACCCTGTTTCTTACAATATTTTCCTTTTATCTGATCCAATCTTAGATTATCAAAGAAGTCTCCACAAATTTTGTATTCCGACCAAAACTTTATATGAATTTCTTATATCTCACACTTGTTTGAATGTCCACATAATACTGTTTTCTCCGTATTTCTGTCACTTTTCTTTAAGTTCAAATTCTTTTTCAACACTTTGTTCTCGTTATCCTTAAATCTGTGTCTTTGGTCCTTCGTTTGGCGTGGCAGAACAACAAGTAAAATTACAATTCAGATTGCGAATTTCCGGTTTACACTTAATTTAATCTTTATATTTTAAAGTAGGAGAGGGCAATACAATGGATACTTAACTGAATGGTAACAAGCATCAACCTAGTTCATAATGCTTTACTTATCTTCGTGAATGATATTTTTATTCTTTACTGTCATCAAAATATTTTAATTTTGTCACAATTTCGTAACAGTTATAATATCGTATATCGTTAATAGTAACACGCCATCGGTTGTAAGACGGAGGACGCAGCCTTAATTTACGCTTTGTCGATTCTTGGGCGCCATTAAATGTACGACGCACCCCGATTCAAGAAATTTTTAAATGCGAAAAAAATTGTGTCTTAAAATGGAGAAAATACGGTGATAATAGACCTTAGAAAATGACATTGTAAAATTTTTTATGACGAAAGACTTGTTCTTCGATTACGATTAGCCTTGGACGCAAAGTCTTGTTTATATTCATCATCCCAAAGAAACAAATTAGTGAACTTTAGTTTTTGTACCCTCCTCATGTCTTCGTGGAAGGGCTGAGGAGAAGAACTGAAAATTCCGATCGTGGTAGCCAGCCGCAATATTCAATCGAAGCCGTCACTGTAAAGTAAGGCACACAATAGCACAAACGACAAAGCGCTCTCTGCGGTTCTGACTCGTAACAGGTCTGACCTCGTCACATCCAGCCGTGCAGGATTTAATATGCACCTACCGTACTAATAGGTTCAATGGATTGTAGTGGAATTATTCCTTTATCCTCATCCACATACAGAATGTAAAAAAAATCTTTTAACTGCTTTCTTTCCTATTGCTAAATTGCTTTCGAATCATGGCTTCTGCCGATGAACGTACCAGTGAACTGATTTAATTAAAATTAAACATGAACTTGCAAGAAATTATGGACCTATTTTTAAGGATTATTTTTAACAGCGGTTTCTATAAGAATGCCTACTGCATCTTGGTTAATGATACATCTTCATTACTTAACCCATTAAAGCCCGACTATATGTATGGATTAATGATACGTGAATTTATACCTCCACTTCTCCATACATCTTCATTACCTAACCCATTAAAGCCCGACTATATGTATCAATTAATTTAACAATATGTAACTCTGCATTTTATTGGGATAAGCAATGTTTATTTTCTTAAACAGGGATTATCAATTGGTCACTGTAATGGAGACGCTGTGCGTTTTCTTTGTGGTAAGAACTGATTATTCGAATAACATTTCGATAAGCTAACGAGTGTCCTTATATTTTATGTCTTATAATGTTATAAAGGCGCTATGCATCCTCAGGTTGTAGATATGTAACGTAGTCGCGATTATATTGAATAATTATTCATGGAAAGCTGAAATATTTTGTTTTTGAGTTTGTATGTTGGTTATGTTGGATATAGAGCTAAGAAACCCTTATCATAAGTCTAGCGTGTAAGAACTGTTATGAAGGACATCTCTTGTGTGGTCCAAAGGCGGGTTGTTGCGAACGCAGTGATGAATTGTCTCCATGATTCCAGTGTCATGAAAGTTTTCCTACTATATGAAGATAGCTTAATGCCCGTAGAAATCGGAGCCTTGCCAGTAATCTCTTTAGAAAGTTCATCAGTATCTACCGGACTACACGACACAATATTCCAGAAGACAGCCATTTTAATATTCGCCTCCGTGAGAACTTGAGAATCTTATAAAGCACAAATAGACAACATACATACTAAAAATATCTGAGGACTTTTCTGTGTCATAAAATGTGACGAGGATAAACATTTAAGAAACAAGAAAGCAAACAGAAATTGAATAAAAATGTTACCGAAGAGAACAGGATACAATGCATAATTCAGTGATAAATAAATAAGTGAAAAAAACAAACAATATAATTAATTTGAAACCAGGGTTTCCAACTCGTTAACGAAAGAGACACATTTCTTTGGCTTACAAAATTACGAAATAAAAGGGATATATTTATTTTGCAAGATCATCACTGACTAGAATACCGAATGCTCTGGTACAAAGTTCTTGATATGTATTTTGCAAGATCATCACTGACTAGGATACCGAATGCTCTGGTACAAAGTTCTTCAAAAATGTAAATGACAGTAAATGTTAAATTTCCCGGAAATTTGTTGAGATGGTATAACATTTAATTGCAGGTTGCTGGCTGTAGCTAAGGAAGAGTATTCACGAAACGTCGCGATAGGGTGCTCACACAACTAAATTTTAATAACTGTAAACGAAGAGGAAAATTTTAAAAGAGCAAATGGTACGAATATATACGAATGTCAGATCAGACATGCCAGAATAAATTATATCAGACAGAATCACACCACACTCTTCAACAAACCGGACATCACACTTCGACACAGAAAAGGAACATTATAATAGGAATAATATTAAAATTGGTGTCAAAGAAGTGGGTAATGGATTAACCTGGCTGAGGGTATAAACCAGTGACAGACTTTTTTTGCGAACACGATAATGAAGTTTAGAGTTCTGTAATAGTAAGCTGTTAATTTGTTGAATAGCTGAGCCACCGTCAGCTTCTGACGGACTTTGCGTCATTTATTCAGTTATGTAACAACCCTCAGGATGTGTGAGTTGCGCACGAGCGCATCACGACTTTAAATTTTTGTTGTTATAGTGTCTGCGTGACTCGGCCCATGTCTGTCCTCTGACGTGTGAGTAGACTAGCACGCAGCGCTCGCTAGGCCGAGTGAACTGTCTTTGTTAACAAGATTTGAGCACTGCTACACGCTTGACCGTACGGAAGTCGTATTGTGTGGTCCCCCACATTTCGTTCCAGTTATCCTGCGGGGCGAATTATAAAAGAAAATAAAGAAGTTTATCAACATCTACGTTTTTACACGCCTAGTTGAATCACGATTGAGATATACAGGGCGTTCTAAAATATATGCCACGATTTTATGAGATGTTCTCTGAACTTAAACAGTGGCAAATGTCTTTGCTGGCACTGGTCTTTGGACACGTCATTTTTGTGTTACGGTCGGTTTGAAAATAGAGGCACTTTGTGGTGTTTATGGGGTCATATTAAATGTATTCTCTATTATACGTCATTTAATCATGCAGCAGAACTGAAAAAGAGGTTTGACGTCAACTCGAGTTAATTCGTAACACACCTGAATTTTTTTAATGTTGAGATAGTCATTTATAAGACCCGTAGCTCACAGGGTAGCATTACAAGGACAAACGTTTGAGCATTTCTTGTAATTTGTTGTCAGAATAATGACCTGAAACTTTGTAATTGAAGATTTGTAAATAAACATTTTATTGCTGATAGGTTTACATATTTTATTACTATTCTTTCAAAATCAAATGTACAATAACTCGAAGACGAAGCGTCCAAGGACTTACGATTACACTGATTTATTTATTTGTTTTGTAGATATAACGTGCTTTAAAGTGGTGCCATGTATTTCAGAAACTTCCTGTGGAATACTGGCAATATAATACTTAATTTGTCGGATTACGCTAACTTTTCTCAGTGTGGTAACTGGACATTTGGTTTCTGTGAATACCATTCGTGTTTCTTATCCGACTTTAAAGTCTAAACACGGATACGTACTGTTCTGAATTACCTCTGTGATATTTTGTTAAAAATAATTATTCCAAAATGATAACTTTACATGAGGCCATTTTTAGAATTATAGTGCCTGCTTCCATTCTGAAATTATCGGGCACAAACCATTACATTATAATTTGATCATCCTTATAATGTTTGGTGAGGAGTAGAAATTTTAAAACTGTTTCTTGGGCAGTTTCATCCCTCTTAGTACACTTTTGTCACATTCGTAAAATAATCAAACTGAACAAACTGACAATTATTTTCTTGAAAGCTTGTACTTCCTTCTTTTTTGTATGCGCCACGCTCCACCGCCTTCTAGTTCCACAGACCGTCGATCTGTGCTTCACTAATTACTTTATAGACATTTATGCGGACCAGCTGGCATTAGGTCAATGAGATTAACGCAGATGAGGCGTTTCGGACGCAGGGCTATGAGGTGGTTCTGCATCGCCGACCATACAATGGTTCATTGTAGGGTTTGGCAAAATATTCGAGTTCAGGGTTTCCGTGTCTGCGTTTGGTTTCGTTTGGTTATGAATGAAGTCATGGAAAATTTAGCCTTCGCTAGACAGCAATTCATATAAAGTCAAAAACAGAGATTTCAGATTTATTCTTACCGTCAAACGAACGTCAGCTGAAAAATCTGTATGCACGATATATAATTGTTGTGGCGACTGTGATCACCGGACTTCACGCACGAGAATTTATAAGACTGAGACAACTGATATGTTGTCAGTTACTGCTCATAACACTCGACTAAATTGAGGAGAATAATATATAATTCCGTTGTGTTTATTATTGTAATATATCGAAAATTGGAATAAGATTCGCCAAAAGCATTTTTGTCAACCATACCTTTTATTCATTAAAACGCTTAATACTGTGATGTCCGAGCAAAGTGACAGATTAAGATGGCTGTCTTCTGGATTGTTGTCCTATCTGATAAACTGTTTTCTAAGTTTTAGAGCTCTCTGTTACCTCAATCATCGTTCTGATGGAGGAGGCAATAAGTACCTCTGAAACGTCGGAAATTAGTACCATATTACACCGCGCAACATCATAGCAAACAGCCAAGTTCATACTATCCGCCATGAGAACCTGAAATTTAGACTGGAATTTATTCCATAGTTACTTAAGTTTATGTGTGTTGTTTCGAACGTAAAATTGAAATAGTTGTGAAGACGGCTGTCTTATGAGATGTAGCAATATATAGGTTGGTAATACTGAGCGACGTTTCAGAGTAGCTTACTGACAACGTACAGGTAAATATTTATCTCATGAATTTCCCATTCAGAGTGGTCTGAAACAAGAATATTCTGTTTATCAATTGTACTTTAGAATACGCCATTACGAATGCCCATAAAAATCGAGAGGAAATGTAGCACATAATGTTTATTGTCGATTCGTATGATATTTTTATTATTCGACAATAATTTTAATGCCATAAAGAAAAACCAGGGAAAAGTGAGGATAAGATGAAGTTTCGTCATGAAAATGTAAAAGAATGTCGTATCTAAAAAAAGTAATAATTCATTCGAAAATGCAGCAAAGTTTAAACAGATTTCGGAATGAATAACAAATATAAATAATATTTACAAAAAAATTAAGTAGAAATTAAATTTATAGGAGGTTTACTACCATTCGATTTAGATTTTTTATCTCCTCCCTTCTTTTAAGAACGTAACTATTTATTGCGGATTGTTTGAGAATTGTAGCTGAGACGTTTTGAAACTGAGAGGAAAATCAGAAAGGTAGGAAAAATGCCAAGAATTTTAGGTTATTTAAATCAGGAGCGATAGCATGGGTGAGACGTGTAGAATATTGAGAAATGCAAACAAAAAAAAATTATCGGGAATTTTGTAGGAAAAAATTACTACTGCATATGTTGAATGATAATGATGATTTTTTTTACCAGCTGACTGACAATCAGTTTATTTTTTACGAGTTTAGTCATTTCCCTGTGAAACAACTTGTTTGTAAGGCCGTAATTTAACGAAAGGGTAATATTAAAATTATCTTTTTGAATTCAGCTTGGTGTATTGTTAAGTAAGGACAGGGTGGACTTAGTGTTATTAGTGTTAACGTTAGCAATGTTTAATCCTTCGCTTATATCAGAGCCTTATCGGGTTTTTACCGATACCAATCATGACCCATTTTATTTTAGGCGTAATCGAATTTTAATAATCTCAGAGTCTGTGTGACGTCGTTTGTCGTACATTGGACCGAATCCAACAGACAGTTTTTTTTATTAATTCATTTCAGCAGATGATAAACCAATGTTTATTCCTCGTTTTCTTCAGCTTGAAGCATTATTCTCTGATACTTTTCCCCTTTTCCTGTATCACTGCATCACTTCTTTCGTTTGCAGATTAAAACTACCACGAATCGTCCTTATAGTCTGTGTTCATATTCGCCAATTATGCTGCAAACGTTCTAATTTCTTGAAGATTTCTGTCTTCTGGGTTGTTTCGCTGTGTAGTCTGGTAGATGTTTACTTTTCAGAGGTCATACTGCTTCCGTCGGTAAACATCGACCAGACTACACAGCGCAACAACCCATAAGACAGAAATCTTCATACTCACCGCTGTGAAAACCACAAATCATACATTCTAATTTCTTGTTTAATTGCGTACGTATATTCCTTTAATTCCAAGAGGGTAAACACAGCAACAGATCTCAGGATCCTCACTTTAGTTTACTGCATTATATATATATATATATTGATTAAGTTATGTTTGTTAAAAGAAGAGCTTGCGTAGATCATGATACTAGCAACCCAAGATGTTCCTGAGTATGTGTGCTGTTCCTAGCTGGCCGTATTTTGGTTTCCCACTCTAGAGAGTCTTCCAAATGCTTGTGGAGTTATGATAAGCGCCAGTAATAATCGGTATCACCATCGGTCGGTAGGCTTTGTAATTTAAAAGTTGTTCTATTACTTACCTCACTTAAATTCAGTTTCTTAGAGTATAAATGTTGATTAATAAACATTTTTATTGTATAATTATTATTATTATTGGAAGAGACCGCTGGAGAGACCTAGATGTAGATGGGAGGATAATATCAAGTGGGATCTATGGGAGATAGGATTTCGAGGCGATAGATTTTGTTGACCAAGGACAGGGACTGGTGGAGGGCTTTGATTAATTCGGTGATGGACCTTCGAGTTCCCTAAGCCATCTAGTTGGCTTTATTGAATTGTGATTTAACTTTCAGTTGTTTAAATTTTAGAATTGTATTCCAGACCACGTCATCTGGATGTTTTATTTCTTATTAATGTTTTCAGGGGTAAAATTAATTTCAATTTCAAAATGGACACGGTTGGTATTCCTGCTCCTATGCATACAAGGTAAATAAGAACATTTTTGGTTCTCTTCGTCAGCTAGGTGCGCCATTGCTACAAATCATATTTGTAGATTTTGGGGTGTTTTTTGGCAAAAGACTATTGTCTCCTTTGAGGACGCGTTTCCGAGACGTGAGAATTTTTAGTTTTATTATATTTACGAGTATTCAGTTTTGTTTTGTTTTTGTTCTTTTGTTTTTCTTGTTTTCTCTTCCTTGTATTTATTTTGTTTTATTTTGCTAACTGTGTTATTCGCTCCTGTAGCTGTTGAGTTAGCGCTTTAAAATATGGAACTTAATTGAAGTGAATCATATCGAACGACCGTTTTCTGGGTTTTTTCATCACTTCAATTCAATCAGTTGGCATAGAAATGTCAATTAGTAAACATTTGCAATTTCTGTATTACTATCCTGAACTAAATATGATTACGTTTCTTTAAATCAAAGGTATGCATTGAAAGATTTGTAGCCAATGTGTGGCAGACAGCAGGCAAAATGCCTGAGGAGACGCCGCGCTGTGCTGCTGTGTTCATTTTGCCACTAGTTGATTGATGGGGCGACTACTCAGCTCACTACATGCTGAATTGAAAATCCAAGGTTCATTTACCCGGCAAGACCTATTGAACTCTCCCAGTGTTCAACCAGATGTGTATTGTACGAAACAAGATCACGAATGAAAATTCTTAGAAATCATACCTGCGGTAAGAAATGTTTCCAGGGCAAATCGTACGGCGTGATTCTCCCATGTTACTCTGGGACTGATACGTCATCATGAAACACTGTCCAAAGGCTCATCATCGCGTACACAAAACGCCGTTACTGGACTATATCCTAGGGCAGTTTAATCGTGTTTACATCTTCATAACCAGATCCATTCTGGTATTGTATTGTATTGTATTGTGTTGTATTTTACTCGAAATCAGGGGTACACAAACATTTCACTGTTTCGTAAAGACTTTTGTCGGGCCACAGGGTTATAAATGACACAGTTTATTGAAAAGTCATATTTGTTTATAAATAATACCGCCATATTTGGCCAACTGTTGTAAAGAGGTTGACATACTACGCAACAATTTTTTTAATAAAATCAGTCATTAATGAGATATTTGTTACTGCTTCTTTGTTAACGATCGTTAAGTATTAAGATTTAAGATTTTAATTAAGCTGTGCAGATACAGTGATAATTATTTTACCATACTGACATCATTAACCCTTTGAGGCCTGAAGTTTAATTAACTTCTTTCCTAAAATAAATCACAATTAATCTCTATCAGTAGCATGATTTTCTTAGTGTTTAAAGAAATAATCGCAGTTAATTCTGAATCACAAAACCCATATATATATACATATATATTCCCCAATTAGTGGACGCATGATCATTTAATGCACAAATGTACCTTTTGTCGTTGACAGTGTGTGATTTCCGATGTTAGAAAACTATTTTACATTATGCAGGGCGACGTTTTTGGTCCAAAAGTTAATGGGCTACTAGAACACTAAACAACCTTTCAAAAAATCGAAATTCATGGCAATGCGCAGTTTCGATGTCTATGGCAATTATACTAGTATCTCACGATATAAATAGATTCATCTGAACCGATCGTAACCAATTTCAAGATATCGTCTTGTATGAATTTGCTATATTCATCTTTGACGTCAAAATGTTTTGTGTAAGGAAGAGGGCTGTCTTCTGGGTTGATGCGCTATGTAGTCTGGTAGAAGTTTACCGACGTTTCAGAGGCGCTTGCCTCCATTTTTAAGGTGACATTGCAACTTTAGTAAGCTTTAGAAAGATAGGACAACAATCCAGTCGACAACCATCTTACTCGTCGACGTGAGAACCTGAAATCTCACTATTTTGTGTTTTCGTGTAATTTATTGTATTTTATCTCGTATTAATGATTAAGAAGGTGTAATACCAGTTACAGAAACGAACAGACAGCCACTATGTAGTAGTGCAACTTCTTGTTCTTGTGGTCCTGGGTTTGAATCCCTGTCACAGTACTTGTTATCCCGACTACGGGTTTTAATTGCCCTTTTTCAGCCCCCCACCCCACGTAAATTCAGAGGTGTCATATTTTAAGTTTTTAAGTCAGTGAGGATGGTGATATTTTTCTGGTTTTTGGCGGCGTGTAGACTCATAGATAGAGGCCGACGTTTCGGAGTAACACAAACCTTATCTACGGCCATGAAGATGTACTTTCTCCAAAACGTTGTTCTTTGCCGATTAATTTAACACAGATCATCATCATCATCATCATCATCTCCATGGTTTAGCCTATTAAAACCTGTTCCGTCTCGGAGGAATTTTCTTTTCGAGTAAATAGGATACAGTACTGTGCAATTAAAATGTGTCATTCCGACGTTTTTGTGGGCGGTCTTTGCCTCGTTTGCATTTAGGTTTGTATTTATACATTTTTTGTTTAATTCTATTGGCCTCCATTCTCTCTAATGCATTAACCAATTCCTTTGATGTTCGCATATTTTATCCAGCAAGTTAAAAGTTCCTGGTTCGCGTCTAATATCATCATTTCTTATATGATCTGTTCTTTTGTATCCTGCAGTTGATCTTACACAATTTCATCTCTGCTACTTCTATTCATTGCTTTTGTCAGCATCGTCAGATGTTGCCTTAGTATATACCACGACGGCTTCATTACAGTTAACCCCTACTTTGTAACCACCCAGTAGTTCGGAGCTTTGTAACTTACAATTGAGGTATAAGCCAGAGACCGTCTTCTAGAGGCAGCTATTGTTTAAGTGTCTTAGCAGTTAAGCGAAGATCGATCTTTGTGTAGATTTCCGATGCGTCTCTGCTGTCACTGCTTGATCCAGACTCCCGCCAATGTTGGCTTCGGACCAAGTCTGGTGTTAGGGGATTGGGTACCAACAATAGCTAACAGCGCGAATGCCTGGCGTTGTGGGTGAAAATGAAGTTATCCTGAGCGTACCATTGTTCGAATTTGTTTATAGGGACACTGTTTAGTCTAAAGTAGAGTTTGTTGCGGACTCAACAAAGTTTAAGCGCATTAATTTCATTATATTATACTTTATTCATTGATCTCTTTTTATTTGTTTTTTAGCTTTCCATGGAAGTTCTCTCCCTCTTTATTTCTTACTACATTTCTATATTTTTTTTTCCTGTCTCGTACTTTTACTTTAATTTCTATTTCTGTCATTGTCTTGCTTTATTCCTTCTCTAATTATTACCACTGGATGAAATTTGCAGTGAAATTTTGAGAAGAAGACAAAAATTTAATGTGTAATAATAAAAAAAATAGTACAAGGAACAAAATTTATTTTCAATCGTATTTTATATTCTATGCTTCTGTAGTCTATTTAAAAAAGTGGCAGTATATGACGCTCGTTTCACTGATATTCTCTTGTTATTTTTTTCTGAGACGTGCTGATGATGTATTTTGTACAATAAGATACTTACCTGCTTACCATGTTTTCACAGCTGGTTTGGTACCTTGAACCATCCACAAGAACATTTTAAACAACTCACTCCATGAAACTACGCATATTTCTTCGTTCTTATATTCTCCTTCATAGATTGTTCCGGTATGCATTCCTTGGTCTCCAATTAAATTTACCCCCCCCCCCTTCTGCTTTTAAAAAAAGTTACCTTTCCTGAGGGCGCAAACCAGAAAGGAAGGCAAATTGGGTTGTTAGCCAGAGGCAGATTTTGATCACTGGTCTGAGAAAGACGGGGGTGCATTGCCGTGTGTCCATGGCTACTGCATGTGCAAAGGAATTGTAAATATCTGTGAATACATAATTCGACGTGCAGTATTTTAACAAATACAGCTTATTTATTTTTGTATTCCCTCAGTAAATATGTGCGCTATTTTAGAATATCATGTGAACTTTTAGAGATAGACTTTAATCAATTCATAATAAATTGATTTGCTGATGAAATAGCATAAGGATACGAAGACGTATGGGGAAATAGGTGCATAACTCCACGCATTTTTAAACTCTACACCAGATTAAGTGAGTAATAAATTTTTTTTAGCGGTTGGATTACATCAATTTGGCCCTAAAACATAGCTGGACATGCTGACAAAGACAATTCCCTCTGCCGGGAATCGAAATCATGTCATCTAGCCTGTAATCCTTTGTAACACACGCATGGATTAACCTGAATGGAAGATACGACTTTTAATATCTAGATGTATATGTGTGGATAATATTAAAGTTGATCTGGAATAAATAATTTGGGTATGTGTGGTTTTTTTTTTGACAGGGATGAGTGCCGGGCTGTTGTGAACACGATAATGAACCTTTGGATTCCGGAAAATGTAGAGAATTCTTTGACTAGCTGAGCATACTATCAGCTTCTGCTCCATGAAGTTAATCGATTGATTCATTGGTTAGTTAGTTAATTGGTTTGGCTGTTAGTTGATCATACCATAAAACTTGTTTCTACACTTTAAATGATAAATATTTTGTGTTCCTATTTCACAGGGTATTTAATTACCATTATGTGCTGTGTAAACATTTTTATTGCATTCCAAAGCACACATCCCCCCCCCAAGCTACACTTGTGTAGCTTAATTTATTTCTTGCCGATTTCCCCCCTTCGCCCCTCCGCCATCTTGCTTTCTTTATCCTGTGACGTTTCGGTTGCCTCTTTAGGAGTATAACTCGAATACCTGGTGAACAGAACACTCAATACATCGGAACACACACGTGGAGAATCCTGCCTACATTAAGTCGTCGGAGCTTTGAGGGGAATTGGGGGAGGGGAGAGAAGCTAGCCTGCAACAGGCAATGTAAGAATTTTCTCGCGCGCCGTCTAACTATGCCCGTAGAATCGCGTATCCCAACATTTCCTCTTTTATTTCAGACACGCCGCCCACTGACCGCAGGGGTTTCGTAGTCTCTTTTGAAGCATAGCTTCCAACAAATATCCCGACCATTGATCCGTCTTTTTCTTTCCGCTTAACGCCATGAAAGTAGACTGACAGCTTAAGTATCAACGCAGAACTAAGAGTTTTTTTGTTAATATACGAGTAGTTACTGTAGTGCTGCAAAGTTATTTAATGACCCTGTCAATAGATCAGACTCTACAACGTCAAATGGTAGGATTATTAATGAATAATGTATTCGAAATTATACCCAATGAAACAGTTCGTGGCCTAATTTGAAGTACTTTTCCGGCATTTGTCTGGAGGGACTGAGGAAAACCAGTAAGCCCCCTGTAAGTCTCGGTCGAGATGCTAACCGAGGCTCTTACCGAATAGGTAGAGTGGTAACCATTGAGTTTCTACGTTTGGTATGTTTGAATATGTTGGATGGTTAAGATGAAAAAAGTGCATGCAGAATTTTGGGAGGGAAACCTAATGTAAGATGTCGCTTTATAAAACCGACGTCGAAATACCAATTACTGTATAATGTAGTGTATTGCTCAGTTAGGCAAATCATATGAGCTTTTTGAACATTTATGTCTTCTGGGTTGTTACGCCGTGTAGTCTGGTCAATGTTAACCAACGTTTCAGAGGTCATACTGCCTCCGTCATCAGGGCGATGAGTATGAAGATTTCTGTCTTCTGGGTTGTTGCGCTGTGTAGTCTGGTCAATGTTAACCAACGTTTCAGAGGTCATACTGCCTCCGTCATCAGGGCGATGAATTCAGTTTACGTAATAGGATAATCGATAATCTCTAGTAGGTTCGAGATCGTTTAATCCGCGTAAAACAATATTAGTTATCTATTGCTTGCTATAAACGTTTTATCTTTATAGGAAAACATCCTTATCTTATGCTGTTTTAACGTGTTACTTTCCATTTACTGGTTCACCTCTAATGAATGCTATGTTTACTCATGTTTCCTGGACGGAATAGCGATTTGCCACGGCCTATAGCTGTTTCTCAAACTGTGTCTGTAAGCTATTTGTTTTACCCCCCAATTATCACTCTTCCCTTCTGTTTCCACGTTCTTGTCCAATAAAAACTCACCCCTATTCATCTTTATCGTTAAGTATTACATCAAGTGTGTAACAGCGTGAATCCGTAGACAGACTAACCCTAAATGGAAGTTTTGAGTGATCAATGAAATGAAATACATGTGTTTTGATACTATAGTAACATTTTTTGCGGTAGATATCGTTTATCGTATTGCGAACGTGATGTTTTCTTTGAGGTGCGGGCTGAATAAATTTTATTTAGACGAACGTACTTCATTAACGTTTGCAATAGACAGAATGTTGCTAAATAACCTAGGAAAATGTCCATTGATGACTGTATTCTCTTAATCTTGATATCTAATTGAAATAGGAATTGTCAACCGTTTGCGGAAAGCAATATGATCTCGAAATGCTTTTTTGGGGTGCCCGATAGAATTTTAGAATATTAAAAAACTGATTTGCAAATGTGGAAATTTTTAATTTTCAGATTATCTCTCACACTGTCGATAGTTTCATAAACACAATCATAATCTAATTATTTAAATTCTCATATTTTTTATTGATTATTCTAAATTATAAACTCTTACTAATTACCTCTCTCCAAAAAATATTGTCTTTCTCTGCTTTAGAATCATCACTCCTGTACCTCAAATAACCAATGCAGTTGATAGAGTGTTGTTATACAACTTCGGAAACTGTTCTTTACTGTTTCGAGTCCCTGTTTTTAATCTTGCCTCAGGATTTTTCGAATAGCCTCGCATCAAAATACCACCAGTTTCAATATCGAACGTAAAGAAACAGGAACATACGCAGAGCAACCAAGAAAAAACATGTCTCTGTTGGCCTTCTCCCTCGCTGTCTTTAATGTCGACAACAAAACATCGTACTTGGCGCGGGGGATTAACACAAACGACGCAGTCTTTATGAATACACACACACTAAGCTGTGAACCCTAAGATTGGTGCTGTAGAGATCCTTCATCTGGATTTCTCTTTGTTTATTTTACTAAAACTGTATTCTTGAAATGAATAAATGGTGTACAACATAGTCATGTGTTCCCCATCGCCCATAAAGTACTGCAGTGCCTTTAAAATATATTTCTAAATGAACCTTCCAGACTGCGTCGTTTTGTGTACGATACGATCACTGACCTCTTGTGATCAAATGTAATTTGCCTCGAGGTAAATTACGTTGGCGGCCTCTTGTGATAAGGGTAATAAATCTTTGGGTTTTATAAACGACTGCTAATTTCTTGTCTAAATGAAGAAATGTCAGATTTTCAAAAAGGACTCTGTTTTATGTAGTTAGTAATTGCAATAAATTAATAATTCAATTCAATTAATTTATTTAAATACTTGACAACAGCCAGTTAAGGCCAATAACGGTCAAGCACTGAACAACATTACAGGATGAAATATAATACAATGACTACATTCATTCCAATAATAATAAAAGTAAAACATTACAAATACAAAATCAAACAAATGAAACTCTTCCGTAATTCTCTAAGATCGTTGGGCAAGGGTGGGTGGTAAACGCGATCCTTAATGTATCCCCAAAGGAAAAAAATCTGCTGGTGTGAGATCCGGTGAACGAGGTGGCCAAGCGATTGGACCTGCTCGCCTAATCCACCGACTTGGGAAGTGAAGATCCAAACATGCTCTGACATCTGTATGGAAGTGAGGAGGTGCACCATCTTGCTGAAATCGAGTTGCATTCTTCTTTTGTTCGAACTAGAACACACATTGTGCTCTTTCCTCGCCACTATAAGTCTCCATTTTGTTTTCCACAATTCACAACCGCTCTCAGCGGCAATGTGAATAACTACAACAAACAAACGAAACTTTAGGTTACGCTCTACAGATATCTGCTGACATCAGCACGTTTTGGCTGCAGGTAATACGGTTACAGTTCTCCAAAATTATGCAGCTACTTTTGACTTGCCCTGTATAATTCAATTCATTAATACTAAAAGAACAGTAAACAATAAAAAACTAGAAAATAATAATAATACTTATTTAAATTACTGTCACTAATATTGACACGAATAAAAAATGCAATCTAGAAGTAGGATTACATTTCATGTATACCTATTAACGTTTCTATTACACTAGTCAACAATGTTTCGGTAACATGGATGAAATATGTGTTTCATATTGTATTGTTTTGCGCAAAATTCAAATATGGCCTTGAAAATTTTCCATCACGTAACATTTATGTGTTATTTTATCTTAACGTCTACCAAATGAGTGAATGTCTTGATTCCACGGGGATATTTTTTTGCAGGTTGGCTACACTGCCAGTCTCCCATAACCTCACTTTAAGTGTGAGTTTTGACGTTTAAGCACATGCTATTGTGATAACTTTAACTTCCTTATGAAAGAAATAGGGGTCATTTATGTTCCAAAAGAATGGCGACTATTTATAGATTCGTCAAAGTTCAGCTTGAAGGCCGTGCTGTTACACAATGGGAATTTAAAAGCTTCCGTTCCAGTAGCACATTCTGTAGGCCTAAAAGAATCCTATGAAAATATTTAAAGAATCATCCAAAGTGTGAAGTACGAGGAACACAAGTGGCAGCTATGCGCTGATTTTAAAGTAATAGCGTTGTTACTCGGTCTCCAAGGGGGATTCACTAAATACTTCTGTTTCCTCTGTATGTGGGACAGTACAGCAAACAGAGAGGCACTATGAAACGAAAGACTGGCCGGGAAGAAATTAATTCATTCCGGGAAAAAGTAATATCAAGTTCAAGCCTTTGGTTGACCCACAAAATGTTCTCTTACCACCACTTCATATTAAAATAGGACATATCAAAGATTTTGTTAAAGGAATGGACAAGGAAGGAGAAGGATTCAAATATCTGAGGGGAATTTTTCCGAATCTTAGTGACGTCATGTTGAAAGAAGGAATTTTTGTCGGGCCTCAGATCAGAAAACTGTTGGACGATGGAAATTTTGAAGCCAGACTTTCTGCTAAAGAACTCGCAGCGTGGAAATATTTTGTATCTGTGGTGAAAGGTTTCCTTGGAAAGCGAAAGGAAGAAAACTACCAGAGCTTTGTAAATAAACCCATAAAAATGACATTAGTAATAGGCTAAACTTTGTACTGCATACGGAAACGAGAAAAACTAAAGTTATCGTATCAAAAAGTCTTACGTGTTATGTGTTTTTCAAGGTCATATTTGAAATCAGCGCCCCAAAATGAGTAAAGAACACTGAAAATTGTTCATGTTATCGGAAAAAGTGAAAAATTGTTGCTCTGTGTTATCATATACGTGTGAAATATTTCAGAATACTTTGCATTATTAAAGGTAAGGTACCGTACCTGGTTTTTGCATAAAGTATATAGGAATTATATAAAATGACAAAAGAAAGTGTGGATTTTCTTAGAAGGGTGTGATTTCAAAGATTGCCCATTCTTTCTGTACATTGCCAAATATGATGTGTTAAACGCCGGTTTAAAATGTAGGTTAGGTTAGTTTAGGTTAGGTTAGGTTCGTCCTATTAGCAGTTTACCAAAATCTCTCTTACATTCCACAGGATAAACACCTATTATTTACATACAAACCTAGGAAAATTGAAAACGATACAATGTAATTTTGTTCGATACAGACTTCCAAAAGTTAGCATTGCATAAAGTGGCTATTAATTACCGAGGACGTCATTTTTGTATGCAATATCTCTCTGTATTTTTCTTCTCAGCGTGCATTCCACCTTTGTAGAAGTCTGGTGGTTCAACACTTCGCTATAGAAAGATTGAGATGGCATTGTTTTAGTGGGGCTCTCACGTGTGTGTGGTCTGCCATTACTACAGAGAACAAACATGTCAGACACCTATTTTGAGGGCCACTTCTCTTATTTAAACTGTTCCACACGTCTTAGAACGATACTGTCTTCATTCTGCTGTTGCTTCGCAGTACGTTATGTTGATGCCAGCGACTGTTTTCCCTTCTGAAGCCAAGAATTCAATTATCGGCCTTTGCTTTGACGTAATGTCAAGTTGCTTCTCCATTTGTCCCGAAGCTATAGGGCAGCCATGTGTCGGATTATTCTATGACTCTGGAGCACGTGCTAATTGTCTTGGAAGTTGACGATGTAGTGCTTATATGCACTTACGGCGGGCACTGGAGAAAACGTATCGATATGGCTTTCTAACTGACCATGATGATAATAACAATAATAATAATTCAATTTTTATTATTAGTCAGCTGTTTCGGCAACCAGAAGACCAATTACAGACACAGCACAAGAGAGAAACATAAAAATAAATACAGAATATTAACAAAAAAGAGATTGTGTAAAATTACATGATTCTAGAGGACATTTATACGTAAAGGCAAATTTATACTGAATGATAACAACAATAACAATACTTTATTGTAACGTGTTAACTCAATAGCTACAGGATCTCATTAAAGTAGCAGCACAGGAATATAAAACAATTAAAAAGTATAGAAAACAGTGAAAAACAATAACAAGGAAAAACAAACTAAATACATTAATTAATTAAGACACTTTCTAATATAGAGGAGGTGTCCTCAAAGTAGACAGTTTTTACCAGAAATGTCAAAAAGAACTTGCATATATAATTTGCAGCAATGACATAGCTGAATGAATGTGTCTTAATGGAAATTAAAACATTTTATTATTTGTCTTGTAGGCACCAATAGTACCCACGATGGAATGACACTTTATTTTGTACTTGGAAATATTAATAAGAAATAAAACATTTAGATGTCATCTGAAATAGTTTTATAAAATATAAACTATTCAAAATTAAACCACAATTTCTCTAATTCCTGCTTTTTATTCGGAAGTTCATGGGTTCATATTTCGTTTCGGAGATGGTTTTCCTCAGTCGCACCAGGCAAAGGCATACCGCATCCTTTTAAATTTATTTCTGAATAGTGAACATATTATTCGATGCTACATAGCTTAAGAAACTGTAAGCTTCGCTACGTCTAGACCGGCTTTGACGTCCACCCGACCTAAATCCATTTTACCCACTGCTGTTTCTCCGGGGTTAAAGCAGTATGAAGTTGACCACTCATTTTCCTCTTTTGCTGATGTAAATAATGTATGGAGATATGCCACTATTTATCCTCACGTCTGAACGATTCATGTTGAAATGAAGGTACTAATTTCATAAGTTTGTTAGTCGTACTATTGTAATTTCTCGGAATATTGGATTGTAATGTTGCGGCAAGACATTGTTTGTTTATACATAAACTTTTTTTGAAACTGTATGTTGATAGCCATTTTGAAACCCACATGGTTGGTAATTTCCAAAAATACCCTTGAGTCATATGGTCTCGGGCGTTAATCAAATAGGTATCCTGAAGTCATTGCTTCATTTTAAGTCTGAGGTGACTTCTATATAAATTTGTGGAGCGGAGTTCCTCTTTAAAGCTAATAGTAACCTAGTTAGATAAGAAGTCTTTGCATTATATTATCCCTCAGGTTCTCAAAATCCAGTTCAAACCCACTTTTTATCTATTTAAAATAAATTTTAAAATTATAATCTCGTCTATATACACCAGTAGACTGGTATATGGAATAATCAAACAAGAAGACCAGTAGTGAAAGTTAAATCTCGAAGGACGATATTTTAAACCGTGTGAAATCCATGGAGTACACTTATCTTCTTTACTTCATCTCAACACGTAATGTCTTATTCATTTAATTTGGTGTACCTATACGCTATCAGAATTAGGTATTTGTGTAAAATTATTTTAGCATCTTTAACTCTAATGTGCTGGTTTGTTTCTCTAATTATTTACACATTTTATGACATATATATATATATATATATATATATATATATATATATATTAGTTGATTTAGTTCCCAAGATAATCGATTTTCAAAATTATACTACTCCCACATGCAAGTATACGCACTGAAATTGTTCAGGCAAGGATTTAATCTATCAGTATTCTCCTTTGAAGCTTTTAATATTGAATCTTTCATCCGGATTCTCAGAAGCCGCCTTTGGTCACTGATTAAAGGAAACACTTACGTAGTCTTTGAAGAGCTCCAGATTAAACATCCAAGTGTTAGACTCGAATGCTTAGTTACAAAATGTAAAACAGGAATCACTAACTCTTTCCACATCTCCTGCGGGTAGGCGAAGAGATTTTGATACAAGTTTAGTTCCAAATATTTACACCTTACAGCGAAATAACTCAACTAAAATTGTATACAAATTAAATGCTTTGCCGTGTATTTTATATACAGAACCGAACGTCAACGTAGAATGGTGGTCATCATTGCTACTTAGAATTCTGGTTGTCTCTGGTTCAAATCTCGACCCGGAAGTAGGATATTCTGACTGACGGATCTCACTTGATGCAAATTTGGGGATACTAGCTTAAATTGGCCCACTTTCCACATCCTTTACAATTCATTAATTTGTATAAATGATTATTCATGATTTATATCACTGTATAGTCTGGGGTTCTGACAATATCGTTAAATAAACCGCAAATAAATAAACTAATGTAATTTCTACCTGCTATAAAATTCTTCTTAATTTGGTACCGCTGTACACTTGTACTATCGTCAAGTCTTATAATGTCGGTTGTAAACGAAGACTCTTTGTGAACAGTAAACTTTAGACAGACATACAATTGTAATCGTTTGGAGTTCAAAATAATTCTATGCATGTAACAAGCAAGTATTGTCACTCCCAACACCTTAAAAGCACACAACGACTTCTGTTTTACTCCTTGTTTTTATAATCTCGAAAAGTCTAGCATGGTCAATCCGAGATATCGACTTTTATATCTTTTGTCCATGTAAAAATTGTATAAATATAGCGAACCGTGTATCTGTGAATTAACGAAGTATTAACTAAATGGGTTACTGTCACAATCCGTTTACTCTCTTTGCAGACTGATTCTTCAATATTTGTCAGTATCCTTGTGAACACAGAGAATTTCTTAGACAAATGAAATGTGGAATACATTCTAAAATAACTAAAACAATTTTAGGAGCAGAGTGTCTAGGATAATTATGTGTTATATAATTCAGTTGTAAATAAATATCGATCATGGTTCAGTTATCTTTGAGCACTGATGGTAATTGTACTTAATCATTATTCCATAAAATGTAATCAGTTATTGCTGTTGAAATATAAAACGTCTTGAAAACAAAGTATCGTATTAGTTTTTAATGTAACAATATATGTAGTGCATATATTTAGAATTTATGTTGTTGATCTGTGATATGAAACTTGGTTTATCATGCGATAATTCGAGGTTCTCAAGGCGACTAGTATGAAGATGGCGGTCTTCTGGGATATTTTCCCATGTAATCTCGTAGAAGTTTTCCGACGTTTGAGAGGTGAATACATCCTCAGGGAGTTTTGATGATGGACCGATGTTACTTCTGAAACGTCGGTCAACTTCTACGATACTGAGCAATATCCAGGAAGGCTGTCGTCTTTGTCTGTCCGTCAATGAGAAACTTTGAATGATGCTGTTTCAGAAAAGGGTACTCAAAAAATTTAAAGGAAATTTATAAAAATTATGCTCTTTACGGAATGTTATTAAGACAATCAAATTCATGCTGTTTTGATAGGCTGCTCATGTGTAATTTATGGGAGAGACAAGAAATGCGTTGAAAATTCTATTTGGAAAACTAGAAGAAATAAGGTAATTTAGAAAACCTGAGCACTTATAGTAGGATAATGCTAAAACCGATCTTAAAATAATAGGTGTAAGTCTTTGAATTGGAATCGTCTGAATCCGGATAGCGACGTTTGGAAGGCTCATTCAAATGCGAATATCTGCTCTTCGGGCAGGACTAAAGATCACGGAGTTAATTAATAAAGAATAATAGTTAAATATACTTGTTTATGTATTGATTTATAAGCCATTGGGAAAGTTAAAAGATTCCTGTCTTCTGGGTTGTTGCGCCGTGTAGTCTGGTGACAGCCATCTTCAGACTCACCGCCGTGAAAACCTCAAATAATACATTGGGAGAGTTCGTCGCAGTCCAAAGATTATCATTCGTACTCTGGAGGTGCCAGGTGCAAATCTCTGCGTGAGTAAGTTTCTTGTAATTCTCAGTTTCTTCAGATAAACACTGGGGTAGTACCTCAAATATTTCCACGTTCTGTGCGTCCACATCTTTTGAAATTCATCACTACTGTTTTGAAGTCACCTACCCTAGACTGTTGAGATAAGAAGAAGGAAAAGAAGGAGAATTCAATCAACAGCAATAGAGATAATTACGGAGTCATCTCGAAAGCAGGTGAATCATTAAGAAAAATTACATAAATGTACAAGGCCGAAGAAGGAAAATGAATTGGCGACAGATTACCTGAAATATCAGTCGAGCTGTTGACTTACATCGTTGCCCTCGGTGGACTAGTTGTTAGCGTGCCGAGTACCGAGGTCGAATTTTCAAGGGTGATAAAAATACGTAGCACAACTTTCTTCGTATATTTACTGCGTTTAAAATAACCTTACGAGCATGAATTAGATGTTTCGTAAGCAAAATTCAGCGGCCATTTCTCACCAATGTCTCTCCTGATACTCTAATAGATGGTTCTAGCAGACAAAATCAGGAGACAACTGAGGGTTTAGTAGAAATTGTGCAGAGGCAGTGGGCTTGTCACTCACTACTCGCAGATGAACACTTCAAAGACTAAGAAATCTCGGAAAGCAGGCGGCCAAGACCCACACTGGGTTTTAGTGCCATTGGATGGATGTTGCCTTACAGCAACTAAAAAAAATGAAGACCACAAAAATAATAAACGTGTTACAGACAAAGGTTAAAATATAGCGTTGTGAAGAATATCTCAGAAAACCTACCAAAGTACGGACATAAATTAACACGTCTCTACGTTCCTGAGATTGAATACAGCGAAGTGCCTTAGGCGAATTAGTTTTATAATAAATAACGTTTCTGGTCCGTATCTGAGCCAGATGAATCCAGCCCTACTTCCCTAAGATCATTTTAATATTATCTTTTCCAGTTCTCCAGCTTTCTGTCACATACTCTGTGGGAGAAATGTAGAATTATTGATTGTTAAAGCAAGTTATAATCCCCCTTTGAAGGAGTAATTTAGTGCGGATTTTAACTTGATAGATATGATAATGGTGACTTGGAATTTGTTGCAACTTGTTTATAAAATCAACCTTTTTAAACCTTGTACGTAATTATATGTTATGAATGTGGATACAAGAGTTTTAAACGACTTTAAAACTCTGTTTTCATTCGTTATTTGGCTAGCAATTCGAATGACCTTGAACCGATTGGGAGAGGTCAGATATTTGTTACGCTAAAAATTTGAATTGCAAATTTTCAGTCTAACTGTTGCTAAAGAAAAGCCGCTCACAGACCGGCTGCTTCTGGTTACCTCGGCAACAGAACGTGTCTGTCTGTCTGTCTGTCTGTCTGTCTGTCTGTCTGCTCTTGTTTTATTTTAATTCAACTGGTTGCTTTACTACGAATAAAATTCCAACATGTTTCTTTAGGGTGGGTCGGGCCCCCCAAAGGTAATGCTAACAATTTTGCAGTCCATCCTAAACTTGGAACGTTGTGTGCATTGAATAATATATAAAATTAAACCAGAAGAAACGACATTCCTGCATCTTATATCGTTTTATATACACGCATTCTAACTTCAAATAGAGTTATACCAGCTTTATGAATATCATTACATGAAGTTTCGAAAGAGTCCACTTTGGAAATCAGTAGAGTGTAAAATGAATTCATGTTTCTTAGGCTTTAGTACACTGGCGGGCTGTTGTGAACAAGGTAATGAACCTTAGTTTTCCACTGAACCTGGGGAATTTCTTCTCTATCTCAGCGATCATCTCTCTCAAAGAACGACCATGTTCAATAAATTTCTCGTACCTCTCTTATAGAATTTCAAATTCACTTTTGAATATGTGTTTATGTAACACATATCGGTCTTTATTTATTTTTGTATGTGAAGAAATAGATTAGATTGCTATTAAAGAATATTTTAATTTTTAATATCTATGGATATTTACATGTAAAGCCTTTTGGAAGAGATGTTTTTATACGTCTGTTGTTTAATTAATTTTCAGAGTAATTATGACACTATTTGGCAGTTAAATTGCATTCCAAAAATCGTAATTAACTCGTTTTTCATTTAATTTAACGTGACTTTAAAGTATTGTAGTAGAAATTCTTTACAGCATTTAAAGTGCGTTAATTGTAATGGTGCCAATTACGTAGGAATGGTTCGGCAATGCTGTTCATTCTTCGCGAATCAACGTGACAGCTGGGTTCGTGTGGGATTAAGATTGCTCTTCTTCCTGTATGTAGTGTGAAACCTACTTTTGTTTCTTAAATTGTAGGCATTGCGATGCAATCAAGACGTGAAAAATGCCTTAAAACCACGCGTTTTAAAGCAGATGTAAATTATACATCCGCTTTAATTAGTATTCCAGTAGGTTGTACATTCCGTAAATGGACTAAGAAAGATTATGAACGTCTTGAAATAATAATTTATAAAAAGTAAAATACACTTAGATGGTCGTTAACTCATTGTTATACCAAATTCTTTATTAAAGCCCTAAAAATCGTTTAGAGTTTCGTGACTAATCCTGCTTTTTCAACTATCAAACTCAAATATCCAGGAACACTATAATTAACAAGATAAACAAAGAGAAAAAGATGGCTGTCTTCTGGGTTGTTGCGCCGTGTAGTCTGGTAAAAGTTTACCGACGTTTCAGAGGTCCTTGCTGCCTCCATCATTATGGTGTTCATCGCCATCTATGTCTCACCGCCATGAAAACTTAAAATCTTACTAAAATAAAGATAAATTAGTAATATGATTTCTTAAATGTTTTATCGATATTAGGGTGAGAATAGGAAACAGTGGCGTATAAAATACCTTGTAATGTTTCACATGAATAATATATGGTTAATGCCAGTCGGTGTCACGTAGACTTGACTTGAGCAAAAATCCTGTGATCAAATGTCCCGGTAGAGTGGTTATTATTCCAATTTTGTATTCGGGAGATCTCAGGTTGTAATCTCGGCTCGTGTCGCCTGTCTTGACTGAAGGTTTTCTTGGTTTTCTCCAGTCCCTACAGGCAAAACCTTCAATTAGTCTATGACTGCTTTCTTCCGTAACCTTTTCAAATCGTTAATTAAGCGTTGTTACATAAAACTCAAAAACAAGTAGAAATCTTCTGAAACTTCCCTTAAATATAATTTTCTTCCATAAAAACGAATCGTGGCGGATGGATATTTCTGTGAGGATTACGAAGTCCAACCTCTTTATTTATGTTTTTCATATCTGTACCTAATATCTGCTACTGAATTCATATTCTTGAGTAGAATGTAGCTATCTTTCTTCGAATAAAATAACTACCCTAGGAGTATACGCTTGTATCACATTTCCAAATAAATAATTTATGTTTTGAAATTTTGTTTATATATTCGTTACCGATGAACAAGAAGCAGTCTTAGTTACTATTCCATGTTAATAAATACTTCCTGTATCATTATTATTTCATAGATCCTTTATCGATTATTGTACCGTCGTATATAAACAACAATTTCATTTCAGTCTATGATGACTCGTATCGATATATCGAAGTATACTATGCCGTCTTCTCTTTACATGACTTCATCTCGGTCTGTGTACAAGGAAGGACATTAGATGTTGATCGGACGGTACAGCATCAATAGCTTTTGTTTGTATTGTGTCTCTGCCTTTTTGTAAGCATGTTCTTTTAAAGGACACAAACGCACCGCTTTTGGTCTCTACCCGACATAATATACTCTCTACAGGCAATGATAAAAGAGTCTCGTGTACTTACGGCAGTTACGTATGTCGCACGCGACAAGGTAACTGCGATTATATGGGGTTAAACACGGTTAAGCGGAATAAGTTATAACACAAGTGAGAATCGAGTGGATTGGATTCTTTGTTGTAGAGGTCAGCAAACGTAATTTCGAAGCATTTGTTTAATAATCCAAAGTAAGGGATCATTAGCGAGAAATTTAACGAGATGTGTTTACTTAGTTGTTTGTTATGAAACCATAATTCGAGATTGATCATAACATACGTTCGGCTTACAACAAATTTTAGGACAATTATTGTGTATATCTTGTCAATCAACATGTAACTCAAAAATCACCTTATTCTTAACAATATTTTTATTTTTTAGTTATGTTTTGATTTATGGAAAGTACATTGTAGTCGAAGAAAAGAAACATCAGAATGCTTTCTTAAAATTTCAGGTCTGTTTGTTACTATTAAGTTATACTTAGATATAAGTTGATATATTTCATATATTAAATGCTAAATAGTAATTTCAACGTTCCGTTAGATTATATATGAAGTCTGTGTTGTCCCGGATTATTGCCTTTTCATATCTCGAATCTCATTGGCCAAATTCGCTTAGCCTGGTCCATCTCATAATCCAATACATTATCCACTTCCCAACAATTTCACATGATGTGGATAATATTTTTCTCCGAAACGTTAATATCTACCTACATGGACAAGTCGCGTTACACGACAGAAGACAAATGTCGACAAATTCATTGCCGCGAGAATCTCAGATCTCATACGGCATTACTTTTATTTCATACTGTTATTTAAGTTCATTTTTATCCGAGTTACTCAATTTTTTTTCTACAGATCCGTTGGTTTTCCCCCCGAAATTATCAGGTAATAATCGTCCCAAATGCCTTGACAAGCGTTTCCATCAGTAACAGCAATGCATAGCGCACCACTTCTTAAAGTCCAGAAGAGAATTGGACCTTCCCCAAAACGCGCTATTCAGAACTCAAAAATTACAACAAAATTCCGTTATTGAAGACTACACAAACATTTGTAGATGAATTTCAGCGACATAATGAAATTATAACCCTCTCATGGTTTTAAAATATTACTTTGTCCCCTTAATTTCTTAAATTTGATCTCAACTGAATCACACAATTTTTTATTCTGTCCACTGGTGGTTCTGCGATGTTTTCCTTTTTGAAATTTCTATACCATTTTCAACTGGTGTATAACCAACGTAATTAAAAAAAACCGTACTTCTATAACGTGAACGTAGGCTGGCACCACAGATTTATTGTAAAACCGAACATAACTGTTTAATGGTTAGCCTTCATATATTTAAATTCGAACGTAGCACGTAAATGATTGGCATCCCTGCTTTGTATTCGGTACGTCCAGGATTTGAATCACGATTTAGAAATTGACTATACAGACGATGTTTTTATTTGATTTTCTCTGCCCTTTTAGGTAAGTGGAAACATTCAAGAAAGGCAGCAACTGGTTGCTTCAATATCTTTACTAGTTCATCATTCAGAATTCTTCTCCTATTCCTCCTATTCAGTTATATAAAATAACAAAAGTAAATCAGTTAAATAATACTTTATAGTACATTAAATCTGCGATTCATACCGCATGGTCTGAAATACTTGGTACATCAAAACATTAAGATCTGGCTCTAATCACAGTGGTGAGAGCTTTGTACTGCATAGTACTTCAAATTATTTAATACATCTATTATAAATTATTTTAGTATTTACTTATTAAAGGTATTTAACACGAAGCATGCATGTATAGGTGCATAAAATATGTATATTTATTAATTTTTGTTTAAAATATATTTTTTAACATCAGACTCAAGAGACGAAATGATATTTAACGTTTATTTTTATTGTTAACAAGCTGTTTGTGCAGTTTTTGTCTAGCCGGATAAGAACCTTCAGAAAAAGACTGTTAACACATTTTTCAACTTTGAAGGCTTGGTAATGTTCTGAAATGTGTGACGGGTGATAATCAAGGAGGCAGTGTGTTTAAATTAGAGTTTTTTCTTTGCTTTCTCTGCCGTGTTTTATTTCATTTCCCATGTATTTAACTTAAAAGCGGGCTGGTGAAAGTTTTGGAAAGACATTATTTAGTGGAACTGATAGCAGCATTACCCAGGAGGTGGGGACAATAAGCCACTAATTTTAATATTTAAAATATTTCGTGTAAAATTAAAATAAAGTTAATGAAGCGCCGTGAATGTAATACCATAAAAATGTATTTATATCTGAAACAGATGAACGTAAAAAATTGTGATGTGTCAATTTCAAGAAAGGCATTTGGAAAGTGTCTGTATTCCACTGGAGTATCCATTCCATTCCTGTATGCCACTGAAATTAATTGCGGGCAATTTTGTTATCTGATGACTAGAATACAAATACGTACCAAGTTGAATGTTATTTGTCAACTTGATAATTATAACTTTGATGTTTTTGTCCGTCTGATAATAGAAACTGCTTCATTTTGTGTAAAATAATTATTTATTTCAACGCGTTGACATACTTCGATATCTGTCAGACGTCGCAAGACGACTTTTGAGACTTCACTAAACGAACACTGAAATTGCTAATTTAATGCTGCTGTTAGTTGTAATCCTGCACGAATACGGCCTAAAATTTAAATAATTAAACAAAAACAATATAAAATGCGACGAGAAAAAGCAAATTACATTAATTGAGGAATTGATACAGTTCTGCAGCCATACTATAACTTATTTTCAGAAACGAAGAAAACCAAACAGACATCTATTCTAGCGTTTTTAAAGCAGTAAATTTTCTTTCTTTTTCTTAAACATTATACAATTTTCAATACGTAAATTTCATAAAATAAAACATTTTTCAATTATTTTGTGTTGATTACTGAAAATCTTGGAACGGAACCTAATGTATTTATTCCTTCAGCCAGGTGTGTCATTGCTGCTAATTATGTTTGTACATTCTTGGACAGTTTTGGTATAATCAATGTTTCTCTTGATTACACTTTTTCTATAAGGGATAATACCTAGAGTGGATCTTATTGGTTACTTTTGTACTGTAAATTTGCTTTTTATGTTATCTATT
>NW_019059737.1:824073-839501 GCF_000696155.1 Zootermopsis nevadensis
ATTATTATTATTACTAATATGATACACTTTTATATTTAGTTTCATTTGTTTGATTTTGTATTTGCAATGTTTTACTTTTATTATTATTGAAATGAATGTAATCATTGTATTATATTTTATCCTGTAATGTTGTTCAGTGCTTGACTGTTATTGGCCTTACCTGGCTGTTGTCAAGCACTTAAATAAATTAATTGAATTGAATTGAATTATATTTTTGCTTCATTTTACGCCGGAAATCTCAGGAACCTAGCCCCGGCGTAAACCGAGTCCTACCTGTGTTTTCTTTGTTTGATGACATTGTTTTATCGTTCGAACGAAAAGTGACTTTCTATTTGTCTTTGGTGAGCAATATGTTTCTCTGTGGACAAGTTATTTTAAAAATGTTGTATCATGTTAAATTAATCGAGATAATTTCCTCTAAGAATTCAGTGAAGTGGTACCGCCGTCACTATTAAATTCTCTGGTACGTGACAGAAACACGACTTGTTTTGCATTGTTTCGTACGATATGGAACGAAAAAGTTTGTTAAGTAATTATACTGTGGGGGGTTCCAAATGTATTTCATTCCTGTGTTACTAACAGGACAGTTTCTTAAACTCCGTACCCTTTTCTACAGTCCAAATACTTTGATTGGAATGATGCTTTTAAGATGCCGAAGAAGGATAATTTATTTGAAAGAAAAGTTGCCCGTTCAGTTAGGTTATATTTTGAAGTAGGATTAATGTATGACTTGTCCTGACAACTTCAATAATTTAGTATCGTAAGTTTAGTGTGATAACAACTTGATAACATGTTTACAGAAACGACTTATTGTCAACACTATTTAAGTAATTTGTATTTAAAAATGCTAAGACCTATCTATAGGTTACACATATCATTTAGGAAAAAGAACATGTCTATAATGGTACGTGATTGTATGTTGACTTGTAAAACGAAAATTAAATGAAGCCCAAATATTTCTTGCTGACAAAAACTTTATGTTGGTCTCGGAACAGATAGTCGGCTGAAATTTGTTGAATTCCTGCACAGCAATGCGTCTCTTACCGCTGTAGACCTTGAAAGAAGATTTAAGCACTGGCTTTTTTATATTAAATTATATCAAGTTCTTAAGCAGATTGCGTTAAAATACGTGTTGTGAAAGTGACTAGATAATTGTAAGCCGGGAATGACAGAAATATCTAAAGTAGTATTTAAAAATATTTTTATTAAAAATTGTAATAAAATCATTACTTATTTTCGTTCAATTAAGCGTCAACACTTAAAATATTTGTTTTCCTGCTTTGTGTAGAAGAGCATGTAAACAGAAGTTCGTGGATAAGATAGTTTATTCTTTTGTTTCAGAGCATTTTTCTGTAGTGCAGCATATGGAAATTAAAATTAAGCAGTGTTGTGCAACAGAAAAAATTAAATCATTTAGTATCTTTACTTAATATAATTCAATTCATTTCATTTATTAAAGTGTTTGCCAAAGCGAGGAGCCAATGACAGGGAAACACAAAAATAATATACATAATTAAAATTATAATAATCACCAGACCCTTTCCTGTACAGAGAAAGTGTCTTCGAGGGAGACACGGACTTCGCTGAACATGTCCAAAAATCTGCATACGTCATTTGCAGCACTGGCGCACCTAGCGGAAGGACTATGTGTCATCATTCTGCTCACACTAAAAGTAGAAAAATCTCTTATTTGCCTTGAGGGCACACGAACACCAACAGTGTCCATGATTGAATGGCAGTTTATTTTGCTCTTAAAAGAATTGATAAGAAATAAGGCATCGAGATGTCGTCTAAAACAAAGCGCTTTATTATAATAATAATAATAATAATAATAATAATAATAATTCAGTTAATTTATTAGAATGCTTGGCAACAGCCAAAGGAGGCCAATAATAGCCAAGCACTAACAATAAATATAACAATAGAAAAAAACAATGAACTAAATATATAAATGTACAATATAATAGTATATCAATTCATTAATTTATTAAAAAATAATTAACAATAAATGAGCTACATAATATGCCTAAAAGTGAAACATCAAAATACAAAAAAAAATAAACTACTTATATAAATGTACAAATAATTCAACTCATTTATTGCTAATAATAATATACTGTAGTCTCTAATATAATCTTGTGGTTATGTAAGGTTGCTGTATTGTATAGAAGTACATTGTACATAATAGGCCATAAATGAATGATTACGTAGTCATAAATATGAATTTATAACAATAAATAATCACCAGGAACATAAATAACACAATTAAAAGCAATGAATCTCAGTTATATTAGAGAAACTTTGTTGAGACTACATGTTCGCTAATCGCCTCAAGAATGCGCGTCGAAATCGTAACAAAGAAGTAGGTAATAAATTTCTCGAAAATGTGTATAAGTTCAAGTAGACAGAATTAATCAATATTGCATTTACAAAGAAATTTAGAGCAGATTGAATTCGGGAAATTCTTGCTGCAATGTAGTTCAGGATAACTTGTGTCCCCGTCCGCTGTATGTGAAAATTTAAATATACAAATATTTAATTTTATCTGTTGGCTTTTTGGATGTGAAACATGGTTTGTCGCGTGAAGGGAAGAACACAGATTGATGGTGTTTCCGAAAAGGCGATTAGAATATTTGGATGTAAGTTGGATGAAGTGACAGGAGACTGTAGAACATTTCAAAAGGAGGAGAGTCATAATTTTTTCACTTCACCAAATATTTGGGGTTAGATAGATGAGGACTGTACCACGCTGTGACATAGTGCAGAAATATCATAAATTATTTCGAAGTGTTATTGGAATTTTGTTATAGAAAAAGTAACAGTTGTATTAGTAAAATTTTGTTTATAATGTGCATACAGGGCACTAACTCATATTTTGAAGAATCCTGTGGCTGATTTTTAACGCAGCATAACGGCTTATCACGATTGTAATGTAGATTACTTAACTCTGTTCGTGTAATCTTTTTAACATTGCCCAAACATTTCAGTGTTTTTTTACCAGTTATGAGTTTCAGTCGCTCACTCGTGAGCTGAGACTTTATGTTCTTAAGTCTAGGAGAATTAAAATCGCGATCTTGTGGGTTATTTGCGCCGTGTAGTCTGGTACATATCGACCGATAAATGTACCTCCAACATCATCGAAGTAACTCGCCCTTAAACGTTGGCCAGTATCAACCCGACTTCAAGATGCAACACGAAAGAAGACATGTATCTTGTGTCCACTCGCTATTTACATTTTATGACGTTTATTAAAGATATTATAGAAGAATAATGTAATGAGTGTATAATTACAAAGACCAAGTAAGAATTAATTGAAGATGTACGTATGGGCAAGATCTACAATGTATTTTTAAAAATGAGAGATAGACGGTGCTAATTTATCAACTACTGATAATAGTACTTAAGTAGGTATAATACGTTCTTACGGTTGTGTATCGCTTAGTCGATAAAAAATCGTGTTAGTCGTGGAAGAGAGCTTAACGTTTCGGAGACGGTATCTTCTCCATCATCAGGGAAATGATCGTGTCCACAACTGACACAGTTTGTTGCCCGAGAAAATTTTATTTAAGTTCAGTCGTTGTTTAAATTTTTTAGTCTTATAGAATTACTCTTCACGTTTTGTATGACTGTCAAATAAGTCTTCAAATTGATATGGTAATGATGCGTGATTGTGTGTACGGAGAGTCAGATAGAAATTGTACTAATTTTGTTGTTTTTTCTTCATTTGGGCTGTAGAATCGTGATTTAATACAGAATTAGTTTAATGATGGAACCTACATGGTATCCCTTACTTTACTGAGGAGCGCGGTATTCTGTGTTGAGACTGTCGACATCATCAAACAGGTTCTATACTTCCCTAGTTTAGATAACCCAGCGGCATGACGGATGACCATAGCTTCAATCTATAATGACCACTACGCAATGTTCAAGCAACAAGGGATGTCTGTAATGAGCGAAATCCGTCAGCTATACAAAAACACATACCTTTACCTTCAAACAAAGATTTATAGTCTTTTTTATCTATAGATTTCCTCTTTGGATGTTTTTAGAATGTTACATCCTCTTTTTCATGCCTTTACTTTAAAGCTATATTTTATTCTTATTCGATTCGATTGTTTATTCCATGGTAGTTGTTTTCTGATTCTGGGCAGGCCCTACGTAATGTTTCGCTGGTATGTATAACCTTTTAAAGAGTTGAATCTTAACACACGCTCATGGTACACAAACCTACGCGGTTTCTACTGTCACACAGCGGAAAATGCTTGTAGGTGAACGACAGACAGCCATCAGATATTAGGAATTCAGTGAATAATATAAGGAAATGTGCTAATTTAGTCTTCTGTGAAATTAGGAAGCTGGAAATATAATTTCCTAACTGGAATCTTACAATCCCTCTGTTACAGTTAATTGTTTAGATCTGATGTTTGTTTTTAAGGCTGTTAACACAGCTGTTCCACGCATTTCAAGCTCGAAGCTTTACTATTATATTTTAGGTTACGCGTGATACTTAACAATGACGTATTCAGCATTTAATTTTCATAAAGAAAATGTCAGGTCATTGCCCGTCCGTCTGTTTTACGTTTTGGAGAAAGTAACAGAATGAAGGAGCCGCTATTGTTACGCTATGCGTACGTTTCCTAACTTGTCCCTTGTGTAATAATCAGAGTTCAGATTATATACGTGTTTTCAGACTGGAAGATGTTAGTACCTTTTGATGTATTTATTGTTAAGTTTTATAAAATACTTCTCCGTGAATAATTGTTCCTGTTGGCCGATAGAGCGCGTCATGTCTTGACACTGTACGGTTTATGCACATGCGCACTCTCTGTGACGACCTCGCTCAAGTACAATAGGAAAATTTAAATTTTGAACTGTTATTCCTTTATAAGATTAAAATTCGTGGAGCTTTGCCCCCACCAATCATTTAGGATATCGCATGGTATTTAGGCAAAGGGAATGTTTAAACTTCTATCTTCAACAATTTTGACACTCATTCCTTTTAATCTTCTGAATTATTCCACAGATTCTAATGAAATTTGTTATGGGCGTTATTACATTTAGATGGGACTCCAGTTTTGAACTTTTTACTTCCATAATAATAATAATAATACTGACGCACGAACTTCTGAGGTTGTATTAACATTAGTCATTTTGTACAGTGTCTTGGCAATGTGTGGTAGTAGGTCTTCGAGACATGTGTTTCTTTAGTCAAATAACTTTTAAATAATGTAGAGCAACATATCAATCGCACAGAATTTTTATTCTTGGTAGCGATAACTAGTCAAATATCGGGCGACATAATGCGTCTTTTATGAAGACAGATCACAGTTGTATCTACAAAAGGCTTGTGATTTAACAGTCACAGACTTTGAAATTATATCTCACAGGTTCGTTTATGAATGTCTTTGGCGATGTTGTTAAATTATAATGTATTTATTTTGAACTTTATGCATTATTTGTTAAAATTTTTAAAATACCTCAAAATCAGAGTATTTCAAATTAATCCTCCTTCGTTACCTGTTGTTGACGGAGACGCGAATTTTGTTGAAGCCAGTAGCCAGAAACAGTTGGTCGGTTCTGCATTTCACTTGCAATAAGATTCGTCCATGGTTTAGCTCATTCCCTCTGGAATACAGACGTACTTGCAGGCCTGTGTATTAATGTCAAATAACAGGATACATTTGAAGACTGCAATCCTATTGACACAATATAAATGCCTGTCAACATGAGAGATATTTGAGGTTCTAATGGTGGCTAATATGGATATTTCTGTCTTCCGGGCTGTTCCGAGCGTTGATCATGATTATGATGCAGATAATAAGCACCACTGAAACGTCAGTAAACGTCTACGAGACTACATGGCGCAACACCCTAGAAGACTGTGATTATTCAGTTTTAAAGACAAATTCAAACACGAAGTACACCGAAAGTTGCCACCGATTAGATCCAACCCTGGTTGTTCGTATTTGAAAGGGCCTGAGTTGAGATGTCCGCCTGAAAATCGGCTATGGACTTTTATGTTTCTCTTAGGTATATCCAGGCAACATTTTAAATTACGAATTTCTTCAAAATAACAATAGGAACATTTTACTGACAGCCCATGCAGAAATTATCGCCTGCGTTTACGTATGTATGTATTTATGTATGTGTGTATGTATTTATCTATTTATGTATCTTTGTGTGCTCGGGTATCTAGTTTAAATAAAAGGGCCAGTATAGTTTAAGCATCTCTTGAATACTTCAGAATATATAAATGTCAGAATGATACTTTCGGCCTTGTAAAACACTTGTAACCTGTACTTCGACTCTTGAGTCTACCCATCCCTGGGAAATAAGCTTCAAATGGCCCTCAACCAGTTCAGTTTATATTCTTTTCATATTGGTGGTAAATATCCAATGTTCATGTTACAGCATCGTTAAATAAGGCAGTAAATAATGCAGACATTCTAAATTTTCGACAAGTCAGGTCTTTTTAGGGATTGGTTATCTTCTGTATTGATATGGGTTTGTAATTATATTCTTATGTCCTTTTTATCGCTCTAAAGCAAGATGACAGTTCATTACTGCATGTATGTGACGTTATCTTCAGATTTTTAATGATTGCGGGATCTGGGAATATGTCTGTGTTAGTTACAGCCTTACCTACCTCCTGTAAAAGCACTGAAGTGGCAGTGTTGGGCGGAATTTATCGAAATTTTTCACGAGTATTGGGATAAATGTGATGGTAAATCAATAGTGATGTTAGTTTTTGGTTCCCATGGTTTCATGTGTAACAGAAAAAATTCAGGTTAAAATTCCGTTTAGAAAGAAATAAATCTTTATGATGTCTGACATAGCTTGAGGCATATCTGTATACACCACAATTCTTGAAAGAACACACAATAAAGTTTGCTGAGTTTTACGATAGTTTTATCGTTTTGCGATTCAGTTGGAATTTTATTTTATATAAATCTATGCTCTTGGCAATCAAACGGAAGTCCTGTCGAATGAAGACAGTATTTTGACCATTAGTTTTTATATCTTTGGTTTGTGATGGAAGAACATGCCGTTACCACAATGGCAGGACCTTCTTTCAGGCGCCATGGTCTGAAAATGGACTTACGAAGACGTCTCTGTCCGATCTGTGCGCTGTTGGTTTTGCTCCTATCTGTTGAACGTAACATTATAACATTCCTCAAACACACACATCATACACGTACATTACTTTAAATTGTGGTTTATAGGTTCTAGGCCGTGTACCAAAGTTTCGTCGGCATATGCTTTGTTTATCCTCAGGGTTGAAGAACGGAAGCTGCCTGGCTCGATTATCCACCTGCCTCTGTCTGTGACCTCTCCATGAACTACATTATTGTCGTGTGTTGACAATGCAACACAGATTACTCAATCAATTTTCGTGGTAGTGGCGAAGAGAGGAATTATATTTCCTGGTTAGATTAAAACGTCGAGAACCATTGTTTAAAAGTACAATATTATTGGTGCACGTGGGTAATTGTTCTTCTATTTTAATATAATATTAAACTGGAGTAAATTCGTATGTCTGTAGGTCTCCATTTTTATCCGTAATAAAACAATAAACTTAAGCAGTGACAATAAGAGCTCTCAAGAACTGCAAAGACTAAAAATAAATTATTAGTCATGACAGTTGTTGATAACGCGTAGGAGACAGTGGTTTCGCTGTCAGTTATGCATACCAGATGGCCAATATTATATTATTAAAAAAATTCCTTGAAACGTCTTTGGTAAATTATTAGCAAAACACTGACATACAAGAAAAGTGTTGTAGTATAAAGCTTCAGTGGCATATCTAAGCACACACAGGTCGTAATTGGTTCGGTATTTTTCTAAACTCAACTTGACCGACATTACTTTCCAGAGGGACAAAGTCAGAGGTGGCATTTGATGTCATATATTCGAAAAACGTACTTGGTCTATTCCGCGAGAGACCTAGAAACGTAAACATGAGAATATTACATAATGATGAGCTGTATAAATTGTGCACATCACAAAATAATATTAGGACGATCGGATGTTGGAGGAGATGATTCTGGCATGTACTACACATCAGAGAGATGATAAATGCACAGAAAACCTGAAAGGAATAAATCACTTGTAAGACATGTTCTTAGATGATATGATAATATTAAATTGGATCATAAACGAATGGAATCGAAGGACTGTATTCAAGTGGCTCAGTATAGTGACCAGTGGCGGGCTCTCGTGATGACGGTAATGAATTTTTGGAACACATTGTTGCAACAGTGTCCTAAATTCGTGCTGTTGCAACAATGATCTTGGGTACCATATTTGCCGTCACGATGTATGCATTTTTTGTTCCCTTGGTCACATTTAGGATGCTGATAATTGCGATGTGGTGTAAAGAACGCCTGTGGAATTGTAGCTGTACACTAAAGAGTACACCCTTCCAGTCTTAGGCGAGATTTCAGGTTCTTACTCGACGTGTGTGAAGATGGTTCTGTTGTGGGATGTTGCGCCGTCTAAACTGATAAATGTCTACCGACGTTTCAGATGTACTTGCTGCCTTTTGCTATACTTGCTGTCCGGTTAACGTTTTAAGTTCTTATAGAGAATTAATTTGAGACACGAGTACACTAGGCACATTTACTACGATGTGATTTCAAATCACTTGTCAAACTTTTAGACAGATCATGTAATTGTGATAGAAGGTTATGTGTTCCCAGTAAACATTCATCTTGCATCAACATTTCATGTTATTAAAGCCATCGTGTAGTTTTTGTTGTCGTTGGCATGAGTGAAATTATTCAGCGTACAGTGTAGACTTTTAGCTTTTACATACGATAATGGAAGGCGGAATGGCGTCTTTCTCTTTTCACCCAGACATGTAATATTTTGACCCAGTCCGCCTGTCTCGTATATTGCGTCTGTCTGTCTGTCTGTCTGTCTGTCTTACATAAATCCGAATGCGGCACTTCATAATCTGGCACGCTTCAGAACTACATTGTGTTTGAAGATGGCTGTCTTCTAGGTTGTGGTACCGTGTAGTCTGGTAGAAGTTTGCCGACGTTTCAGAGGTCCTTGCTGCCTCCATGATGAGGGCAATGACATGGCACTCCAACCCATATGACAATCATTTTCGGACTCAGTGCCGTGAAAAGCTTAAATCCTATTTGATGTTGCGTTTCTTTATTGTTATCATCATATTTTTCTGTATTCTGACTAGTATATTCGGAGTCCTGGTGTGGTAGGTGAAAGTGGCAGTGAATGAATATGAAAGTAATCACGAAACACGCCATGATGCTGTACCACAGAAGCGAAAATCTATGTTTCTCTTTCCAGTTTTAAAAAATACTATAATATGTTGTAGGTCATTGGTGACGGTGTAAAGGCTTCTTTGCCTACCACCTGTCTTTTTGTTACTATCTTCGTATTTTGCCCACGTAACGTATTTATGAAATACTTCCTGTTCCAAAAACACAGCTTGATACAATTAGCGGCCCACTGGCCACATCCAACCCAAGACCACTCGTAACCAGAGCTATATAATTATTTATAAATTGTCACTAGTTTATAGAAGCTTATTTATTTTAAAGGATTTTTAGAAAAAATCACGAACCTTAACTCGTCTGCTGCTTTACGTACATGTGGCGCTCATGTTATTGACATTAAACCCTACCGTAAATGTTAAGTTTTCCACCTAAAAATTGTGTCAGATACGAGCTGTTGCAGGAACACATTTAAAATAATATGCTAGTCTGTAGTATTTTTTGCACATAATGCTGTAATTTTTCATTTGTGTATAATTATTGTTAATTGTAACTAAAATTTGCTATTAGGTTTCAAAAATAGTCTGACAAACCTATTCGTGGCCCGAGGGAAATTTGGTCCCTTCTGGTCTAGATCTATGAGCCACATTTTTAAAGTGCTCTGTAGAAAATTTATTATTGGTTTTAACATGCTCACCAAGAACTCTGTCTTTCATTTGCGTCTGTTAAGATGATGTGGAAGGTATTCAATTTCCATTAGGGTAATTTCATAATTATACAGTTATACACGATGTAATTCCTAACCTTTAGCCTTTGTCAGCTGAAAGTGGAAGTATGAAAGTGGCCGTAATCTGAAATGTTACACCATATATTATTGTAGATATTGACAGACATTTCAGGGAAACGTTCTGCCTTCATAATCAGGGTCAATGTCTATCAGACTGCATAGTGCAACATCCCAGAAGACAGCCATTTTCATACCCATCCTCATCAGATCCTCAAATATCACGAAAGTGGACTTAGTTACATAATTGTAGAATATTTTTCGAATGTTAAAATATTTCCACCATTGTAGTGTTTCTTCTTTAAAGCATTTTGATAAATATGTTTTGTGAATTTCTCATATCATCACTCGCACCGTGATGGATCGGCAAACTCTCCATCATACCAGTAAAACAGGTAGCCTAACTAAACAAAACCACTCAGTCTTACTGTCTGCCTTGATCTGGTTACCAAATCGTGTTCGTTTAACTTATTAGCCAGATTTAAATACACATTAAATATAGTTTCAAGAGTGGATATTTTTTAAAATATTTTGAATAAATTTTTAGTTTCACTTGAAAATGGATTATACCATACGTAATCATCACATATTCCTGAAATATAGGTCATTCTTAAGAAGCTGATAGTCGCTCACTTAGTCAAGACGTTCTCATGTTGTGGAACATGACCTTATTCCGAGCCAGTTGAGTCCAATTCGCACCCTCTTTAACTTCAATTAGAAGTAATCCATGTCTAATTCTTCCAAGCTATCTCTTCCTTACAGGGATTCCGACTAATACTTTGTAGGCATTTTTCAACTCTTATATGCGTGTTATATGTCCCGCCCATTTCATGCTATTTTATTTGATAACCCAAATAATATTTGGTAAAAGTACAATTTACGAAGCTCCACACTAAACAGATACTTGATATGTCTTTCTTTTAAAACATCTCATCAGTACTATATGTTTAGACACCTTCAATTAATATTTTCGCCTTTAAATTAAAAAAAACAGATAAATAATTTGTTTCGTTTTTATTATTGGAGGCGGGAATACAAAATATTCCGAGCTAAATTGTTGCAAATATTACCCTAATTTGATATCATCTTAATTTATTTCTTTAATATAAATATTTGTTGCGCCCGGTCCCAAATATGAACTATGAAATATTTAAACACTTTCGAAGGAATGTTTTTTTCTGAAGTCTGGTCACGATCAATGAACATACTTTTAATTTTTCTTCTTTTACTTGTAGACTACTACATTCTTATTGTATCTAATTGAGGTTATTTTTTGTGTGTGTGTGATTTATATTTCGTTCAATTAATTGTAGATTGTAACTCACATCAACTTGGATCTGGACACATTAAACATACTTAAATATCTGCAAATTTGCTATTTTCACATTATATTTTGATTATGTCAAACGAGTACTGCCGTGTCTGAATGTTATTCATTTTAAGACTCACTCTCTTAAGACCCTAAATATATGTTAGTACTTGTATCAGCTGAAGCGGTGATCCTCTTAGTTCGACAACTTTGAGGGCACTTATGCGCGTAAGGGTTGTCTGAGTCACCCGCCGCTACCGGAGGCTATGTTCAGCACTGAAGTCGGAGGCTGCCTCGAATAAGGTATCAAAGTCAACGCAACGATTAGTGTCTAACAGTATTCGGCTACACTGACTGAGGTTTTCCGTGTTTGTAATCGGTTGAAAGACTTATCAGGATATAATTCAAAAGAGGCATGGACCTTCCTCCTAGGCCTTCACTCAAAATGTCCCCCCCCCCAAAAAAAAAAGTTACAGGGGCCTTGACTTAAAAAGGTCTGATGTGAAGAAACTCAGTGATGTAGAAGTTAAGAGAAATTACCGGGTGGAAATCTCCAATAGATTTGTTGCTTTAGAGCAGTGGTAATCAACCTGGGGTACGCGCACCCTCGGGGGTACGCGAAGACATCTTAGGGGGTACGTGAAATTTAAAAAATACATATTATTTTATGATAAACACTGAATAATCAGTAATGTAATTTATTTAATTTATTTTATATGTAAATTATGTACTATGTATAACTTGAATTATACACCAACAACTTTGGAGGTACATAGTTGGAAGAGAAATTATATCTGGGGGTACGCGAACAAAAAATGGTTGAATACCACTGCTTTAGAGAACTGGATATTAATCGCGCTTGGGAAGTATTAAGGAGACTGTCAAGACGTCAGCGAAGGAAAATCTAGGCCTGTCCCGCTTAAAAATTTACTATACGCAATGAAGTCCTTGAAAAATACGCTCTTGAAGACATTTTTTTATTTATTTAGTGATTTGATATCAAAGTAAAAAATGTCTGGGCTTGCATTTCAAATTGCATCTTCTCACATGTTAAACTTATAAATAATCGCATATAAATCAATTGCGATGAATAATTTATTTTTATTATCTATCATTATTATCATTAAATGTGGCAGATACTTTTCTATGACCAGTGTATCTGTGTCAGAGTGTATCCTTATTAAAAATACTCTTACTTTCCTCTTATAAATAGGATTATATGTAGTTTATTCGAGCAGGCCTTGTTGTTAACCCTTTGAAGCAGATTGGCAACTATATGTAACACATGCAGTAACATTTAATAACTCTACATTTTACACACAGAGTGTATTTATGGATTTCGTACGATTCTGAGAATAAATAGCGATTATTTCCTTAGTCAGAATTAGGCTAATCATTTGACCTTTGTAATGGAGATGTGTTTCCTTTGAGGTGAATTTTCACGATTCAGAGGTAAAATGTGGAAACTTTCAACGAAATTCCAGAAGGCCTATATATAGACGATATGGAAATCATTGAGTGTAAATTAAATTTATTGCAAGGAAACAAAACATTCTACAGGGACTATTTAATCACTAATAAGAGCTTGATAGAATTATTTGCATTCTTTAAAGTACATGTACGTAATTTAACCAACTGTCTCAGGTTCACATACTGTGACGCTGATTATGATTTGCGAACAGGTAACGGTTCGCGGGCCATCCATTGACAAACACGCTTTATGAGGTTATGAATCTAACATTTGAAGGTACCATAGCTGAGTTATCTGAAGTGTATAGTATGTGTTTTAGTACAGTGGTTAAAATTTCGATTAAGGTAGGAATATGAGATATTTTTATCAGTCTCCAAAATTAATTGTCCCCACCCACTGAAATAAAGCAGTCGGCACCGTCTGATGCTAGAGTGAGATTGATTTTAAGTTGTGGCGTCAAACTTGGGGCACGCAGTCATGCGCTACAGACGGATTTGTGGCGAGATCAAGTATCATCTTAATCTGTGATCTGAGAGATCGAGTAGACCTATCGAAACGAGGTTTTTTGTCATTTTATTTAGACCCTCCGTTAATGGAGCAGAATTTTTAGAAGCTGATGGTTTCTCACTCTGTCAACAAATCTACTCTTCTCTAAAACCTGAAGGTTTATTACCATTTCCACAAGAGTCCGCCCCTCTCTGAGTGAGATAAAGCCACTACGTTTTTCGCAATTTCCTTTTTTCTATCCGATGCCGGTTTTAAGTTGTCTCGGCAATTAATTCGCGAGCAGACCAGTATCGTGTGACAAGTTCTGTAGTTTAGCAATTTCCTTACATGCGTGTTTTAATTTTATCCTACCATCTATTCGTAATCTCATACATAGTACTGTCTGTCTGAGCGGAGAATTGTCTCGACCTTCCCCATCTGCGCAAACGCACAACCGTGCTAATACGCGGTATGGAACTGTGCTTTCTAGAAGCTTTCAAGCTTTCTAGAACTTTGTCTCATTCTTGTTTTGTGTGTTGTTGCATTTAATGTTTTTTTTTTCTAAAATTTATTTGTCATGTCACTAGTAACATAGCCATATTATCATATATCTTTTAGATTTCTCTAATAGTGGGAACATTTTTATTAAGATGCAGGATGTCCAGAAGAACATTCAACATGACGTCACGGCTTCAAGGTAGACTAATTCTTTGCTCAGATGGACAGTACCTTTCGTTCAAGATTTCTATCTAAACATTTAAGTGAATTTTGCTTATCTGTAAGTGTTACATGTCACATCTATCTCAGTATCCTTATCTTACCACCCTAGTATATATCGAAGCGTAGAGATTGTATAGTTACTCAATCCACAATTCTCATATGCC
This sequence comes from Zootermopsis nevadensis, assembly GCF_000696155.1. Next base: position 838,250 of record NW_019059737.1, read on the forward strand.
TTCTTTACTTCCTCTGTCTTCAGCCAATTGTGTCTACTTTATGCCGCGGTGAAAATAAAGACTCGCTAATACAATATACAATATTGCATGTAATGAATTTTCAAAGAGACTACGAATAGGACTTTCATATAGTATATCCGATTATATTTGACCACGCCTTAAGCTGGGTACAGAACAATGTTTGCGAACAAAGTTATTTAACGTTGTTTGCGAACGATGTATCTGAACTGATGACGAATTTTCAATGTTTAGAGCAAAACTTGTTTTCAGAAACGTTTAGTCTGTCAAACATTTAATTGGGCAAGCACTTCATTTGATTTTATAATCGATTTACATGGCATCCCATAAATATTTCTGCAACATATATCCTTAAATTTTACATTTAGTCGTTTAATGACACTATATGCATGTCTGAGTGAACCAATGAATAGGATATATAATTGAAATATTAATTAAGTAACCACGCCTATGTTTCTTAACTGATGACTAAAACTACGATAGATAAAACAAATAACAACATATTAATACATAACTTTTATTTATTAGCTCCATATCGAATTTATTTTAAATTTTTATTTTTGTTTTGAAAATAAACCACGCAGGTGGTAAATAGACTAACACTATTCACTTTAAAGTTGATTGCTCTGCTAGATATGTCCCGCTATACGCCATGTAGGCGCTTGGGGGGGATAGAATTTAAATCTTCACTCAACCTCGGTACTAGATGGGGGTGAGTGGTTAGTTTCAAGCCCCAGCCGCACTTTACCCCCGGGAAAGGACCCCGGTACCCATTAGATAGGCTGGGTGTTCCCAGATTTATTTGAAAATTATGACAATTATACCCATGAAAATAACTTCCAGTGGGTAAGACAACGAAAATAAAGTATGTATCTTCTTCCATTTTTCAATTTTCAATGGCCCTTTGACATACTTTCAGATACAAAATAGTTTTGTAAGTACGCACTTATTTGAAGTTATCACATACGTTTATGTGAATAGATATGTCACTCAACATACGACATTAAAGTAGTAGCAGTCGTCTTGGAGACAGCCATTACCTACCCGAACTACCAATTTTTATATCAGTTTGTATTTTCTTCACTTGGGCTTAACAGAATGTGAGGCATCCTTTTCTCCTGACTCCATATAAGTGCAATAACCCAAGCTAAGCAAGCAGCAAGCAGGCGCCGCTGTGGTTTATGGGTATTTCCACTGTAGCAGGGATAATGCCCCTGCGTGAAACGACGTCTGG
>NW_019059737.1:839534-859160 GCF_000696155.1 Zootermopsis nevadensis
ACTTGAACAACAGCGTTACGATGGCGCTAGTAAGGTTTATACACTTTGCGCTTAACAGCGACCCTCATATACACATATTTTCTTTTTTTCTCTATTTCATCTGTTTCCTCGCTGTTATTGTAGCAGTGCAAAGGGAATATGTCAATTTTTTTAAGATATAGTAGTAAAGGACGAGGGATGCTTATAGACTATTTTGCATTTTACCACATCTTCATGTACTTTAAGACGCTTTATCAACTGTGCTGCTTGTGTCGTGACGATTGTAAGATTCTGTGTTAGCGAAAAACGAGTTTTGTCAGAAATTTGTCAAATAACTTTAATATTATTAAAGAGGTCAAACAATGTCGAACCGTGCATGCTAACCGTGTTAGCCCGACTAATAATTAACAGAAACGGAAATAAACTGTACCCTGTTTACTTTTGTGTTTACTGGTGATGAGATGGAATCCATCGTTAGCCAGAAAGGCCTTTGCCGCGAGCGAGATTCTCAACTTGCTGGCTAACAGCGACTAGTTGGATAGAGCTGGCTGATTGTAACGAAGACAGTCTGAGGATTCCCCACTAGACCGCGCTCAGAATCACATGTGAACTATCTGTTATTTTATTGGATTTTAATCAGGATCGTAGTATGCTCACAAATCTTAGTAAAAGTCTCCAGTATCAAGTTTAATTATAATTTATTCAGTCGTTTTTGAAATTTTACATGCGGACAAACAGAGAAACAAGACGAAATTATTATCGGATCTTTGCAAAATCGTATTGCGGACTCGCCTAAAAATGATGATCTCCGGTTAATTATCAGTGGCAATTAAATTGGTATGAAATAAATCGTTGATACTTTCTTACAGGCATACCACAAAATGTGCCTATAAAATATGGAGTAAAAAGTGATTAAAGCTATCGGACTATGCTCCATCTAGGCGCTTCGGGGGAGAGGAGTTATAGCTCCTACTCATTCTTGACCTGGGCACTAGATGGAGGCGAGTGGTCAGCATCACTTCCCGGAAAGGATCGCGGTACCCATTGGATAGGAAGTTGGGTGGGCCCCAGAACCGGTCTGGACGCGGAGGCTAGAGGAAGAATCCTCTCCCTCCGTCGGGGATCGAACCCCAGTCATCAGCCCGTAGCTAGTCACTATACTGACTGTGCTTTCGGGTTCTTGTATAAGACAAGCAGACATATATTATTTCTCGAAGGTTCGACAGATTGCAGATATAAATCATGCTTATTATCAATATTTGTAGCAACCTTCATGTCGTGTTAACCTATTTCGTCTCTCTTGTAGGGAACAGATATTGAGAAATTCGATAATCGCACAATTTTCTCGTCGGTTATGGGAAAATAAGGTAAGGCCACGATTGAAAAGACAGTAAAATAATGTTATTAATTAAATGCCTATAAGATTCGGTGTATATGTGTTTGACTGGGAGGCTCATCTACGCAACCGCTAGACGTCCTATTTTAGCTTGCGCATGCGCCGAGGTTACGTCTCTGCCCTGCAATATTGCAATCTTGATTTATATTACAGCAGAGCTATGACTACACATGTCGGTTATGATCTCATGTATTTTGATGCCGTGTAGCCTTGTAGGTGAATACAAATGCTTCGAATGAACGGCTTCACAGCCTATGATATTACAATCGACAACTTCACTGCTATAAAAATCTTAAATCTTGAGAATGCTTTAATTAAGCGGTATCTAACCTATACACGTTCAGATTTTTAATTTAGTAATTTGATTAAATTGTTTGTGTTGGAAAATTAAAATTTTCTCTGTGAAGAAAGTGGCTTATGATGCTAATAACTGTTGAATGTTAAAACTTCTAGGAAATGTTCTTTTGGTTTCAGCACGTTAGGGTATTTTATTATCAGAGGAATCGAGACATTTTGTAGTGTTTGTTTATTTCAGAGACCAGTGGGTCTGTAATAAGAATCAGTCGACTGCAAACTCTTCCACATATAAATTCTGATTTTTTTTCAGAACGAATACAACAATTTTTTCATGCTTTATTAAGTTTTATTTGCAAGACATTTTTATCAAAGTTTTTGTGCAAATGTGATTTCAGTCAAACAAATTCCATTATTACTCAAAGTCGTCTTTCAAAATACACATTATATATATTTTATGGAACTGCGTAAGGATACTACTGAGCTCAGTTTCCATAGAAACGGTGCTTCCCGCCAGCAAGATACTGATTGAAGAAATCATTAACAAATAGTACATACAGTTAAACAGAAAGACAAATACAACCACCACCTCTGTATTCTTGTCAGTAATTACCATTACTTACACTTTCTGTCTTCTTGAGAATAATAGTTCAAATACTTCCTGCTCGATTAGTCTATTGTTTTTTAAAATAAGGAAGCTTTCAAGTTTGAAACCATTTGACCGAATTTGATGAAATTATTTATGACATTTTTACAATCACCCCAACGTTGTAATTTTAGCTTTCTGCAGTCGGAAGTAACAAAGCGACGGACAATTTCCAAAAACAGCATTGTCCAACATCTTCGTAATAGTGAATACTGATTGAATTTTTAAATCTTATTTATACGAACTACGGTGTAGGCCACTAATTTCCTTAAATGTTTAAATTCTTATTTTAACGTGCATTAAACAGAAAACAAAAACTCGCCTGTAATAATTAAAAACCTACGTCTTTATTTTCATTCTTCACTAACAGAAGGACGAGTGGGCATTGCCTGGGAACCTTCTAACAGTAATATGCTCTTTCTATGCCTATAAATAAAGTTTCTCTTACTTCTCCTCCATAATTTTTATATTTTGATAATCTATAGTAACTTTATGGTAACTTGTGAATTTCTCCAGGAGTCTTTCTGTTTATTTGTCTCTGTCCAGGCTGTCCGTATGAAATGCCATACAAACTCTGACTTATGCAGTGTAAGCATTTTTGAACATCGCTGTCATCCGGTTTGTTGCGCCGTGTAGTCTGGTACAAGTTTACCAACGTTTCAGAGATGCTTGCTTCCTCCATCATCAGGACCCTAGGCACCTATTTTTTGGAATCAGAGGCTTTATTCCGTCTTTCCCCCCCTTCCACTTCGATCGCCGTGGGGACGTTTAGGTACATACTAACGTTTAACAGGAACATACTGCCTCCATCTTCAGGCGTTTATAAAATGTGTATCTGCGAGACATTGGTATGTACCTACAAATCCACACGGTGTTACAAAACATCAGAACCGACATAAATATTTTTCCCAGCTGTGAGAACATAAAATCACACGCAACTTTATAATTTCTTGGAGGAGATAATTTGTAAATGATATAGAGGACAATCGCAGTGTTATAAAACTGAATAATTAGTGTTTCATAAATATGTACTATTCACCTAGTATTAATGATAAATTGGCATTGATAAGGCACATGGCATGGGACAGATGAGAAATGCTTCCAAACTTTTGGTTGGAAACTCCGAATGGAAGAGAACACTTGCAAGATTTAGGCGCCGGAGGGATGATAATATTAAAATGGGTCTTAAATAAATACGATGTGCGGATTGGATTAATCTGTCTTAGGATACGAACCAGTTATTTGCTGTTGTAAACACTAACTCCGAGTTTTATAAAATGCAGTTGATTTCTTGAGTAGGGTTTTAGCATCTCGAGGACACCACTCGATCGAGTTAACTCGGTTGTCTGTTTCTGTATTCAGATGTGAAGGGCTTAATAATGTTCTCATAACTGTGTGTCGACTGGTGTGGGATAAATTCCTGTGTGGTAGGAATATTCAGTCCCATTCTCCTAAGTAAACCAGCCGAAATAACAGGCATCACTTTTTACCGCGTTTTGAATTCTATGAGCGTGTGAACTTTCCATCACACGCTGAAGCCCTTAGCCTAGCTTCTCATGTTTACCACCTATTAACCATGAGACTTTCAGAAATGTCGGTGGGCATAAGAATGTAAAAGCTAAGACTAATCCTTTGGTAGAATACTCCAGCATGTCTTTACACTTCTGAAAAATCTCTTTCATCAGTAAATATTAGCTCCCAGCCTCTGTGACTGTGGGTTCACAGCCAAAGTCCATACACAACTTCTCAGTCTATTGTGTATCTGATGTACAGTGGGTCTGTATTATAGGCTATAGTCTGTTGTCCTCAGTCACAATGGACTGCTTCTTAAGGTTGAAACTGGCTTCTATTCCAGTGGAATTGGGAGGTAGAAATTCGTAATAAATAGAGGTAAAATCTTATTTCAAAAACTGTGCAGGAACTGCAATAACACATATTGACAGGGAAAAGCATGTTTCGAGCCAATGTGGCAATCGCCAGGTTCAATTCCCTGCTTATATTTTATTGCATAAAGGACTTCCCCGATGTCCATAAATAATAATAAAGTCATATAGGTACTTGTGGGTTATCGGGACACATCGCTTTAAAAATAGGGTAAGTTAGGTTAGGTTAGTTGTCATTTATTGAAATAAAATATATTAACTCTCAAGTATATGTCATTTATCCACAATTAACATAACATAACCTAACCTAACCTAACCTATTTTTAAAGCGATGTGTCCCGATAACCCACAAGTACCGTCATATATTAAGAAATAGCTGTCTTCTGGGTTGTTGCGCCATGTAGTCTGGTAGACGTTTACCAGACTACACGGCGCAACAACCCAGAAGACAGCCATCTTCAGACTCACTGCCGTGAAAACCTGAAATCCTGCATTATATATTAAACGTTTTTAAAGTTAATTAAGTTAGTTAAAAGTTAAAATGCAAAAAAAAAGGTTTAACCTGTTTTTAGCACAGCCTGGTGAGAACCGCTGTATTTGCTCTGAGTTGTATGTGTTGTGGTGCGTCGTCTTTTAAATGAAGTTCTGACGGTTGCGACTCTGGTAGTAAGAAATGTAAACAGTTCTATAGCGGGGCCTGGCTGAGTTTGGTATTCGCTGGCTTCCGGTGCGTTTGGAATTTAATCCAGTTTTAAAAAGTTGACAGTGGAACCACGGTTCCGGAGAATTTGACGTAAATACGTCTATACGGAAAGGAAGTTTATATATTGGCTTTATTCTAAATGTTTCCTTTATACATGCTTTACAATTGAGATAAGTTTGATTAAGACTTTGCTTATTTAACTTGAATTAGTGACGCTTAAGATGGGTCTGTGGTAGCTGAGTGTAATGTAATGTAAGGTAAGGTAAGGTAATGTAAGGTAATGTAATGTGTTATAGGTAACAACAATGCTAAGTAAACAGATGACGTTTCCTAGGTAACAAGAATGCTTGAATGCTTAACTTGAATTAGTGACGCTTAAGATGGGTCTGTGGTAGCTGAGTGTAATGTAATGTAAGGTAAGGTAAGGTAATGTAAGGTAATGTAATGTGTTATAGGTAACAACAATGCTAAGTAAACAGATGACGTTTCCTAGGTAACAACAATGCCGAGTAAACACATCGTTCCCTAGGTAACCAGGTTACACTTTTTCGTTTCCCTTTTTCGTTCCCCTTTTTTTCCGAATGACCCTTCCATATAGACGTATTTACGTCAAACATATATTTTATGAATTGTGTACTTTTGATGCGATTTGTAAATATGATGTTGCAGTAAATTGTATCACTGTTCAGCACAAAGATGTTTATTCGTCAGCTTTGACGGTTTATAAGCTGCGCTGTAATCTATAACGAAGAACAAGACGAAAAATATAGAAAAAATAAAGAAAAAGGGATAATAATTAATACCAATAAACCAGTGTTAAATAGATGAACTCGTGTTGTAGTGTGAAGTGAGTTGAAATGTATAAAAGTCAATGCAAAGGATGAAGGTATAGTTAGCAGGGTGGATTTTAATTTCAGCAGAATCTACATGGAAGGCCTGTTCATTCATTTCCGAATCGCGTCAATACGGAACGTTCAGTGTTTGAGAATATAATATACGAGGTGCGATCGGAAAGTTTCAAGACTGTGTCAATAGAGGGCGAACCGGATGTAGTACGAGCTTCTGCCGCTAGGGGGTGCGGCCTACATTCATAATGAATCAGTGTGCCAGCCGGCATTATCGAATTAGCATTTGTTTCTTAGTTACGGGCGTTTTGGTAGTGCATTACACCGACCTTTCTGCGATTTCGGAATGGCGGATTTTCATGAACAAATCAAATTTTGCCAAAGACTCGCCAAAACGGCTACGGAAACCTATGAAATGCTAAAGCAAGCATTTGGGGAGTCCGCAATGGGTCGTGCACAAACTTTTGTGTGGCATTCACGTTTTAAAAATGGCCGAACCTCTGGCGATGATGACGAGCGTTCTGGACGACCATCTTCGAGCACAACGCCCGAAAATGTTACCAAGATTCGGCAGGCCATTCACGAAGATCGACGTCGTACCATCAACGACTTGTGCGACATTGCTGGGATAGGCTATGGGACCTGTCAGCTGATTCTAAAGGAAGAACTCCACATGCGAAACCAAGGCTCCTGTCTGAGGACCAGAAGCAGAATCGACTTCTCGTTTGTCAGGAGCTAAAAGATCTTGCAAGAACCGACCCCAACTTCCTTCCTAAGCTCCGTGTGACTTCTTCCTCGTCCCAAAGATGAAAATTCAGCTAAAGGGAAGGAGATTTGAGACGATAGAAGAGATTCAGACAGAATCGCACGGGCTAACGTCTTCCGTGTGGTTTCTGTCCGTTACGTGCTTAAAATGCGTCGCGTTCACTAACCGCATTCATCAGTGCTGGCCCAATTGAATGTAAACAAATGCCTATGCTCTGTGGATTGCAGTGATATTACTTCTCAGCTGAAGCACATGGGTCATCTGTGATTGAACATTTTGTGGTGCTCATTAAATTAAATCTGAGATATTCTGAAACACTAGAAAATTACCCTTCAAAAATGATTGGATACCTAAAGTAACACATCACTTCAAATACGAATTTTATTTAAAAGTCTAACGAAGAAGCATATAAAAGTTGAAATAATTACTTATTTATTCTTGGTTTAAGAATTTAATACTATTTAATGTAGTTTATATAGTGATTTTTTAAAAAAAATAAATAAAATGCTATACATTGATCACTTTTTAATACAAAATCAGACTTCATCCATCAACAGTCTGTCTCCTATAAACAAATACGTTAGTGGAGAAGAAAGAAGACGTTGTTTAAGGCGCATCTTCATATATTTAAATTAAAATTATATAAAGGCAGCCTACATCAGATTGAAATTCGCTCTCTTATTTTGATAAGAGTATACACCGAACAAATCTTACGCTAAAGAGATACGCATATGTTTCTACATTATCTGCAGTGTAATAGTGATGTTAAAAAATTATCACCCACAAAAAATGTCTATTAAAAATATAATTATTGGAATATATTAGCGCATTTGTTTTGTCACTGTTTTATGAATATATTTGTATATATACCAGTTCCACATATTCTCAACCTGTGGCCCGCCAGAATATTTTGATCGGCCCTAGAACATGTTTGTGGTATTGTACCATCCTGTGTGATGAACAAATAATTACTACATGCATTAAGACAAGGCAATATAAATAATACATTAACAACTTTATTACAGAAAAATTGTATGTTGAAGCACTGTTGGTGATAGTAGGATAGTAGAGTTTTCATGAATTAACATGAAGCTGTGATAAATTATTTTCATTTGTCATTTATAGGACTGCGAGCCGGCAGTCTTGAATTAAAGATGTCAGTAGCGACGATCTTAAAGACTGAGAACCCTCGGTTTAGAGCAGCGTTTCCCAGCCACAGTTCTGGTAAAACATCGTTAGGGTTTCCTCCAGAAATCGTGGAATAAATAAATAAATAAATAAATAATTTGAAATTCCGCGAAATTTTCAAAAAAATCACAACAATCCCAAGTGTCACACTGAAAGTAAACCTTATGTTGACTGGATGCGAAATTTATTTTGAAATTTAAGTAAACTTTATTTTGACCTTATATTTTTTAAATAAAATTTCTTGACAGTAATTTAGCAGTAATTGAACTTCGCTCCCCCGCTATCAACTTTTTCTGACTTCTAGCCGTTTTCATACGTAGGGGTTCCACGGGATATGGATTTTCTTGGGGGGGGGGGAGTCCTTCAGGGAAAAGAGGTTAGGAAATACTGATTTAGAGTCTGCTGTTCTTCATCCAGTAGCAAAGCGATCACACAAAATTAAACAAGAATAACCTCTAATTTTCATGATCTACAAGCACACAACCTCCAACAGAGAGTAACACGATAAAAATGTGTAATGCAAGCGTAAATCGTCTGTGAGATGTAAGGTTCTCGCGGTGACGAATGTGAAGATGGCTGTCTTCTGGGATGTACAGACAGACATTTCAGACGAACTTATTTCCTTCATCATACACCGTGATGATGGAGTCAGTAAACTCTTCTGAAACATCAGTCAGTATCTACCACACGTGGTGTATCCCAAAAGACAAGTCATCTTGCACGTCGTTTTATCTGAATTATTGTTAAGGCTGCCGGTAAACGGGTAGAAAATGTATAAATGGACCTTAAGATAAGATCTTATCTGTGTAGCAACCAATGTTGGTTATTAACTTTGTTATTTCGTGAGCATTTGCTGTTAATGGATGTTCAGGGCTATGGATGATATTTATAACTCTGTGTGTTTACTAATCTACAATTTTTCCTTCGTTCTTGACGAGCAATTTATTAGTCATTTACAATTTAAAATTTATATTTTGAAAAAATTGACATGTCTTAATACGTGTTTATACGTGGCACGTGTTCGTTAAACCTGGGACATGCTTGAACTCAGATAATTACTGTATTCTGTTGCATAGTGTCACCACTGTCAAGGTCAAGGTGATGAACCCGTAGGATGGGCGGACGTTTCTCCGTGCATTATGCCTAAGTAAGACATACCTCAACCTCACAGGACAAACCAAGTGGGTGTAACAAGTGGGTGAGGAAGGCTTTCAGTCTGTTCTCCGCAACCCCAGCTCAGTTTGCGAGAATGTGAAGACAGGAATGTTAACGGGATTGTTTTTTTAACATGGTTCCATGGAGCTGGTGGGTTATGCAGACATTCTTAGGGGTGAAATTTCGACTCTATCAAGGTTTTTAGTGGCTTTTCTTGGCCATAGAGAAAATTTTGAGTCGATATCAAAATTCGACGTTGCATTGCGTGTCTCTCATACGGCCTTGCCAGTGTTAACACCAAATTCCTATCCTAAAATGGCCCTCCATATCAACATTAAAATTTCACCATACACCGCCTTCCCAAGGTTAATATCAAAATTCAAAATTGTGTACGAATGCAGTAAGACCCTGATGAACTTATCTTCTTGCTGAACTTTTTATCTATTTATCCTTTCACTTCTGAACTCTTTATCCTCTCGAAGTCTGCCTTTACCAGAAGGACAATTGGGCACTACCTGGGGACGTTCAGAGCCGTAAATTTAAGTTCTGTGTCCCTCCGCGTTAAATGTAGTCCCACATGTTTCCCTCTTCTGCTTATTCGGGCCAAAAAGATTAAGTACAGGGGTAGTTTTATCTTTATTTTTAACCTCATAAATCATACGTCTTACAGTTATAATTATATGGAGTTGAATATTTAATTGTTTTAAATGAACGTGTATTTAATGTGTTGTGCCTCGGGACCTTACGATGTACAAGTTTAAAAGCATACTTCTCACTATACTAAATAACTTCTCTGATATTTGCGAAGACACGAAACTGAAGCCACCGGCTTTACAACAGAGTATTAAAATCCCCTAACCGCGTCACACATTTTAGTTCCATCCCTACTAATCCCTTAAAAATAAAATACCGCTCACGGCTGAATACCTGTGAATGACATTACATTTATGGCTTAAAGATTGAAGGTGCGTTGGGTATTGTGAGAAGGTGAGAAACTGTGAATAGGTTTATTGAACTATTTCTTTAAATTCTATACAGTCCACGGGGTTGGACAAGTTAAACTTATTCCCTTGCTTTAGTACAGTTCAATTTTTTAGACGTGGCCGCTGATCAGCGCGTGAGGAGAAGTGAGGAGAGGAGAAGTGGCAGTTGAAATCCTACTTGCAGTCTGTTAGTTAAGTAGTCAAGTTGCAGCTGAACTAATTCACATGACCGCCTTAATTCCTGACTTCTGTTTCTGGACTAGGTCCTTTGAAAGTGATGAAGTGTTTATTAATGTCACATTTTAGCTATACTCTTCATCAAGTATCATTAGGATGATCAAATAAAATACGATAAGATGGTCAGCGAATGCAGCATGCATGGGAGGGGCGAACAGGTTTACTACAAATTTGAAGCTTCTATTTTATTTTTTTTGTAATAACTGTTTCTATTTTAATGACACCAAGTGTCAGGCATATATAATGACTTCTTAAATACGTAGCTTTATAATCAGTGTGCACCTTTAAATGCGAAAATGTATTCCTTATTGAAATTAATCACAAACAGTAACACTTCGCGTGTTATTCCAAGCGCAGAAGTTGTCACCCCTGTCATATTTACTCCACGCCTCTAGTCGCAATGAACGAATTTTTAAAGAATGTTCGACTGTCACAAAGTAATATACAGTGGGAAAGTTTTCTTGAGACAGTCAATTGTATTTCATGCTTCGGTGCCAGCATTTATTGCAGTCAGAAGAATCAAAGACTCGCTTTATGATACCCTAAAACTATTTCTCACACATTTTAAAACTTTACACCGAGAATATGAAATTTCTATTATAATTTATACTCAGAAAGATTCACGTTCGCGAAACATTTTAAGACACGAAGATGCCTGTCTTCTTGGTTTGTAGCGCCGTGTAATCTGGTTAAAGTTTACCAATGTTACAGAGGTCCTTTCTGCCTCTATTATCAGGGCGATGAACCCTGTTCTTGTCGCCCTGATGATGGAGGCAACAAGGACGTGTCTCACAAGTCTATAGTTTTATGTGTATCCTTCTAATGACTTTATGTATATATTCATTCTTGGATTCAAATGTTGAATTGGATGGGAATATGGCCATGAATGAAGTGTAGGTTAAAGTGTTGTAAGGAGACGCCGTTGGTTTATTTCAAGGTACTATCACGGAATCAGTGTGGAGAGACTGAGGATAATTATGAAAAATGTCAGGATAACAGATAACTCGACGGAGTTTCGAACCAAGACTTCCTCGAAATGCACTACCGCTTTATTAACCTGCTCAGTGATCTGACATATGTATAGCGGCTTTCCACAATTCTTATATTGATGATTGGTGTTGTTTAATGCGGGATTTGAGATATAATGCATAAAGCGTTTCTGATGATTCATTTCATGTTGTTTACCATTGGTTTCTCACCTTTGTTAGATATTTCGTTGATATTATAGTTCACGCCTTACGTATTTAGTGACGAATGGAATGATGCTTAAATTATGTTTTGTATTTATTGTTTAATGAAGCTGTATCAACTGCAGTAGTTTAGTAGTGCAGGAAGCGACCGGAAGGTCTGAAAATAAGTGGGAAACCTCCCAGAATAGTTGGTTTCAACCGGGGTTCGAACGGGCGTTCTTCCTAATGCTGGTTCATCATTATCAAACAGTCAAGGAGTTAGGTCATATTGACCCGTTGAAGCCTCGGAGTCTAAGTCTCTTCTGCGGTCTTCCAGGGTTTCTACGTCCACATGGTGTACATTTTTTTTAATAATTTGGGAACTCCGTCTCTGCATTATGCTAACATGTTGAAGCCAATTGTGTTTATATTTCAAAATTTTGTCTAAAATAAGTTTCGTTTTTAACTCTTTAAGTATGTCTTCATTTCTTTTATAGTATTTTCAAGTGTACTTTGCAGTGCGTTTCATAAATTTTAAAACGCTTAACCGTATCCTACGTGGACAGTTTTAATTATGTTAATATTCTGTATATGTTTGCTGACTTGGGGAATAACTGTAAGACAGATGTAACTCCTCTACAACTTTCATTTCTGTGTTTATATTATTTACTGATACAAAAACAACAAAAAACGTTCACCCACACTAAAGTCATATTGAGCATGATGTACATATACAGAACAACATCGAATATGTTATTAAAATGGAATAAAATCTGGAAAAGAACATCGTTTAATATCTGATAAACATCTGATAAAAATGTACGCTAAAATAATATATAGAAATATTGTGATTAGACGGACAAGATTTAAATAATATATATTTAAATAACTGTAAGAAAATAAAGCGATTTCTTTAGGAATCCAAGCAATTTTTGAGTGGTGTTTACGCTCTAGCTCGTGCGAAGAACAACGTATGGGCCTAATCATGTCTGTCTGCCCGTCCGATTCTCGTGTTTCTCCTAGGAACTAGGCAACCCATTGCTCAACGTTATGAAATTTAAATTTTTATTTTGTTATAATTTATTTTTCCTCTGTATCTTTTATCGTAAATTTTGCGTATATTTTTTTTACTACTGTTCTTGGTTACGTCGTGTTTCTCTTTCGTCTTTTGATACAGACCCTCTAGGCGAACAATCTGAAGGCATTTCGCGCATAGCCTGATGGGTGGGACAATCCCGTCTCTGCCCCGTGTCCCTCACGGGACTTGAAGGCGGTGACGAAGACTGGCTGTCTCTGTAAGGTCGTGAGGTGAACGTTCGGCATTGTTGGAACGACTCCCCACAGCGACCCGCCCTAACCAGATCATCCTGTACGACGTGAATGTCAGAATTTGTTGTCAAGAAAGTACCTTAAAACTATTCTTACTCTGACTCGACGCTGTTCGTCTTGGTTTGACTTGATTTCTTCCTGATTTATAACCTCTTCATCTAATTTAAAATGTTATGGAAATAGATCTTTGCCCTCATTTTGTGTGATTCTGAAACACGGTCTCTTAATCTAATAATATAAACATCAAACTTCGTAGAGCTTGAAAAAGGGTAACAGACAAAGTGTGTGGCCTTATTGTCACACGTCCAAACATTTTCTCTGTCACAGACTAATGTAGAAAATCGCATTATTACTAGATAAAGGCCAGTACAAATCAACGGGAACATGAAAAAATCGTAAGTTAAAGCTTCTTATGGAGGTCCAGAGAGGGCTATTCTTTGTTTAAAAATATTAGTATGATTCGTAATGAAGTCATTTAGATGAAGGAGTGAATTTATATCTGCTTAATTCACATTTAGGCAGCAGCGTTGGTTTATAATTGCTTATGAATTAATTAATGATGTGACCTGTTTCAGTTAACACATTCTTAGAGTCGTCACAGTGTTTAACTTTAAATACGTAAATGTACTGGAAAGATGAAAGACATTTCCCATTGGAGTTTTAAATTATATATAATATATTCCTGTTTATTTATCGAGGTGATTAATGACGCAGGATTTGAGGTTATCACGGCGGTGAGTCTGAAGATGGCTGTCATCTGGGTTGTTGTGTCATGTAGTCTCGTAGAAGTTTACCGACGTTTCAGAGGTCCTTGCTGCCTCCATCATCAGGGCAATAAATGTGATGGAGGCAGGAAGGACTTCTACCATACTACACGGCGCGACAACCCAGAAGACAGCCATCTTGTGATTAATGACATTACATAATCTACAGGCCTACACCACAGTCAATCCTGTTTTATTTGGTTGAACGCGCTAACTTGATATTTTTATATGACGTGTTGGGTGGAATTTGAAAAATATGTATCAATCTTAATGGAGAAGTGTGCTGAATCAGTATTAAGCCTATATATCGCTATCGTGTTGCGTTTATATCACATAATTACTTGCGTTTGCAGGATGGTTTCAGATTATAGCACTCTGGCAAGATTTCACTGCTCTAAAGGGTTTTGACGATGGTAGTTTACACTTAAAATTATTCATTGTCAGGACTTTTTCCATCTTTTTTCTTTAAAATCACGACTTTTCGGAGACAACCAGCCTCCGAAACGTCGTGCTTGTAAAGAATAGACGATGGAAAAAGTCCTGACAATGAATAATTTTAAGTGTAAACTACCATCGTCAAAACCCTTTAGAGCAGTGAAATCTTGCCAGAGTGCTATAATCTGAAACCATCCTGCAAACGCAAGTAATTATGTGATATAAACGCAACACGATAGCGATATATAGGCTTAATACTGATTCAGCACACTTCTCCATTAAGATTGATACATATTTTTCAAATTCCACCCAACACGTCATATAAAAATATCAAGTTAGCGCGTTCAACCAAATAAAACAGGATTGACTGTGGTGTAGGCCTGTAGATTATGTAATGTCATTAATCACAAGATGGCTGTCTTCTGGGTTGTCGCGCCGTGTAGTATGGTAGAAGTCCTTCCTGCCTCCATCACATTTATTGCCCTGATGATGGAGGCAGCAAGGACCTCTGAAACGTCGGTAAACTTCTACGAGACTACATGACACAACAACCCAGATGACAGCCATCTTCAGACTCACCGCCGTGATAACCTCAAATCCTGCGTCATTAATCACCTCGATAAATAAACAGGAATATATTATATATAATTTAAAACTCCAATGGGAAATGTCTTTCATCTTTCCAGTACATTTACGTATTTAAAGTTAAACACTGTGACGACTCTAAGAATGTGTTAACTGAAACAGGTCACATCATTAATTAATTCATAAGCAATTATAAACCAACGCTGCTGCCTAAATGTGAATTAAGCAGATATAAATTCACTCCTTCATCTAAATGACTTCATTACGAATCATACTAATATTTTTAAACAAAGAATAGCCCTCTCTGGACCTCCATAAGAAGCTTTAACTTACGATTTTTTCATGTTCCCGTTGATTTGTACTGGCCTTTATCTAGTAATAATGCGATTTTCTACATTAGTCTGTGACAGAGAAGATGGAGGCAGGAAGGACTTCTACCATACTACACGGCGCGACAACCCAGAAGACAGCCATCTTGTGATTAATGACATTACATAATCTACAGGCCTACACCACAGTCAATCCTGTTTTATTTGGTTGAACGCGCTAACTTGATATTTTTATATGACGTGTTGGGTGGAATTTGAAAAATATGTATCAATCTTAATGGAGAAGTGTGCTGAATCAGTATTAAGCCTATATATCGCTATCGTGTTGCGTTTATATCACATAATTACTTGCGTTTGCAGGATGGTTTCAGATTATAGCACTCTGGCAAGATTTCACTGCTCTAAAGGGTTTTGACGATGGTAGTTTACACTTAAAATTATTCATTGTCAGGACTTTTTCCATCTTTTTTCTTTAAAATCACGACTTTTCGGAGACAACCAGCCTCCGAAACGTCGTGCTTGTAAAGAATAGACGATGGAAAAAGTCCTGACAATGAATAATTTTAAGATTTCACTGACTATGTAGACATGTTCCAGTTTCCCATTTTGGAAAAGGAATAATCTTTGTACGAGGTGCGATCGGAAGGTTTCCAGACTGCGCGTATAAAAACCCGTACACTTATCTCAGGTATTAAAAGCGGCCGTCAAAGTGGCGCAACCACAACTGGCTGCTGCATCATGACAACGCGCCAGCGCACACCGCCCTCAATGTTCGGCAGTTTTTGGCCTCAAACACCATGGCCGTCATCCCGCACCCTCCTTATTCGCCGGATTTAGCTCCGTGTGACTTCTTCCTCTTCCCAAAGATGAAAATTCAGCTAAAGGGAAGGAGATTTGAGACGATAGAAGAGATTCAGGCAGAATCGCAGATGGTGCTTGACAGGCTGACAAAGAAAGATTTCCAGGGATGCTTCCAGGCTTGGCAGCGGCGTTGGGATCGTTGTGTTTACTCCCAGGGGAACTACTTCGTGGGTGATGGATGAATTTAATACCCGAGATAAGTGTACGGGTTTTTATAGGCGCAGTCTTGAAACTTTCCGATCGCACCTCGTATCTTTATTATCTCATTCATATTCCGAAAATTACGCTTTATATGCTCATGTCAAAATATCATCAGTCGTCACCGAATAGAAACAAAACACTGCTCACTCTATCGTAAATAACCTCTGTATCTTCAAATGTTAAACGTCATCCATTGTTTTGTCAAATATTTCGGTTGCCATAAAATTATAAAACAACAAATTGCGAATATTGAATTCTGCTTCCGTCTTCAGGTACAAAAGGGTTCATAATTTTATAATTTTAGACTATGGACGAAATGCAAAAGAGGAATTTTACATATTATAAAGCACCATTGTCAGAAACCTTCAGACTCCGAATATAATTATTATTTTTCATGCCTCAGAGTGATTTATACAACTGTTTTTCAAATGGTAATGTATTGTACGTAAATCAAGATACCTGAGTTTAAATCTCAAAATGATTATGTGAATAGATCTAATTTTACAATTTCGAGACACGTGATCAAGTCTTTTACACGGAAAAAAACAATTGGCATGTTTTGATCCTTTCTGAGTTGAGTTTTATGACCTAATTCTGTCAACTGGTTTCCACCTTTAAGGTTCTGACCAAAATGATATGTGTATTTCTTATCTTTACCATGCATGCTACATTCTCCCACCCTGATAATATGTGATAGAGTATAAATTATAAATTTTCTCATTCCATCTTCCCACGTATGCTGAAATAAAACATCTTTGTTCTATCGGAAACAATTATTGTCCCCAAAGAAGTGCGCATACCTTCCGCTCGAGCAATCGATGTGTTCTCTGGTATTGCAGTAGAACTAGAGTACCGTCACTACGAACGCAGTCGAACATTACCGACGTCCGACGATCGCATAATCTTTTGCGCATGTCTGTTGCTGAGTCATGATCCCCTATGGCAGTACAGCAACAACATAGCGTATACAGGGAAGACAGTGTTTGTGATTATTTGTACAAGTGTTTTTGGAGAATAGCCATCATTACTACCTTGAACCATCGCAACCATAGGGTTGAACTCAGCAGTGTATGCTGTACGCTTCGCAATGACCTGACAGAGCTAGAACATGTCCCAGTTTCCTCTAACAAGGTTAGACGTCGCAGATAATAAACAGCTTTTTACAGCGCTGCTGCTACTTCACACTTAAGCGGAGCCAGCTGTCTATTTACAGGTAGGTTTTGCGTCCATTTGTATTTGATAGTGTAACTGAAACTGTCGGGTTCTTTTTAAAACAGAAATTTAGCTCAATATAAAGAAATATGTCTATTATTTTAATCGAATATGTACAGTCCACAGACCAGGAGAAAATCCCTGCTAGGAATTCGATATACGCGCATGCGCAAGATTTCGCGGTGAGTGACGACCCATCCTAAAAGCATGCGTTCCACAACCACTGAACGAGCAACAGACGACAGGCTTTCATGTGTTCTAATGGATACAGCTTTAAGATTACCTCATAATGGCACAGTGAATATTATCACAACACCCACAGAACACATTAGAGGTGCACTCATCACGCCATACTCTTTAACTGCTTGATGTTTTCAGTCTGTGTGTAGTAGCGTAAAACTCTGACGTATCACACTTCCCACCAATAGCAGCCCTCTAGTCCAGTGGTATTCAACCTCGGGTACGCGTACCCCGGGGGTACGCGAAGACAGCTTAGGGGGTTCGTGAAATTTAAAAAAAATATATATTATTTTATGATAAACACTTAGTAATCAATAATGTAATTTATTTAATTTATTTTAGATGTAGATTATATACTACGTATAACTTGAATTATACACCAACAACTTTGGGGGTACAAAGTTGGAAGAGAAATTATATCTGGTGGTATGCGAACAAAAAAGGTTGAATACCACTGCTCTAGTCCACTTGATAGTAAACATCCCCCCTGCACTGCCCCAGAAACGACTTCCCCTCGCAGGGCTTCTCACCTGGTCTGTGGACGGTAGACGTCTTGGCATTAATGATACTTCATTCGTTACTTCTTTGCTATTTTAAATATTGAGTTCTGTGTGGGGGGTTTATAAAAACATCTATTTAGACATAGTATTAAAATGATATATCACATTGTAACTTATTGTCACGGACAGAAAATAAAGAATTTTAAAAAACTTGGCAAAAATTGTCTTGCAGTTTCCAATGGGTTTAATTCAGCAAGCCTCATTGATGGTTCAGACTTAACGCAAAGCACTGGACGTAAAACTGGTAAATGGTGATTTTCTCGAACGAAACTTCTTGTCATTCTTTGCCTAAGCGCCATTTATCCTTATGTTCACATGATTTTGATTTTTATCCGAATCACTAAGGGACTTGAGCTTCCCCTGAACATCGCATGCAACATTCGTTAGACGCTCAAAATGTATGAAGTCACCCCTATTTAATCTTTGTATATACATATAACGTCAAAATTCACCTATTTCCCGAAAATGTATGCGTTGTTCAAAAGGCTAGTAAGTCTACCGACAGACAACGGAGTTAGCCATGTCTGCCAGTTGTGTTTACAGTAGCTCCCAGACGCCTTGCGGGCTGCGGTCCCTAGTTTCCAGGCCACAATTGATTCGGCACGGTCAGGTAAAGATTCGTAGCGGCCGGTGCTGCGGCAGCTGTTTAAAAAACATTGACTGTTGTGGTTCGACCGTTCTAATTATTTATTGATCCTTATTATGAATAACTCTGTTGTATCTCCTTGACGCACAACCATCATTATTACCGCCACTCTTATTGTGAGATCTTGGTGTCATGCGTATCTCGAACTGTGGAGATAACGGAAAGGTTTTTTTTTTTAAATGTATGTTGATGCGCGCGCATTACCGCTCCCGTTACCCTGCTCGCCGCGTGCTGACAGCTCGAAGACGTCTGGTGACTACTGTCTTACAGGTGTTTCAGAAAATTCCAGCTGCTTTTTCTTTCTGGGTTTACGTTTGAACTTTAAGAAGCTCATCTTGGTCTGTCACTGAAGAACGGATTGCTTTAAGGAAGTTGTATTAATCTAACTTAGAGAAAGGAGGCAGGAGAAAATTGTGTAATGAAGAGCTTATAATTTCTACTCTTTGATATATATAATTGGTATAATATACCAGTATTTCTTCAGACACTAATGATCACTAAATTACTCAAGAAATTCCTCACCTTTGTGGTACTCAGAGATTAATGACAGTGTTTACAATATCCCACCGCTGGTCCACATCGTGTGCCAGATAAAATTATCCCAAACCCACATATACCATATTTAGGATTCATTTTTGTATCGCCCATCTATGTTTCCTACTTTTGCATTTTATAATACAATTCTGTGCGTATTTTTTTTAAAAATTTTAATACATACTAGATGTACCGCCAAATTCCTCCATAATATCATGGATATTTAATGTTCTCACTCCGGTAAAGATGTCAGTTTTGGTCTTCTCGGCTGTTAAGCCTTCGGAGCAACATACTGTCGCCACCTTCATATTTTGTGATCACTTCAGTAATATGACTTCAGAGCCAAATTAGAAGCACACAAATTAATTAGCGATGTTGGTACTTAATGCCTTGAGGGTTTGATAGTGCAGGTTATGTAAATGTTTTCATTACTGTGGCATTGTTTACATTCCTCATCCACGTTTCAGTAGAAATCTCGTCGGAGAACTTCGAAAATTCTGGTTATGCCAGCCATTTTCGTTACCAGAACTTAAATTAATTACACGTACCCAACACGACAGTAGGGCGATGTTATTAAGGATGTTGTTTTTTTAAAGAAAGACACAGAACTAACATGATATTTGTAGTTTTACAACGGTGACAGTTCAAAATGTCTTCTCGGTTGTGAAGCGGTCACCGACCAAGAC
>NW_019059737.1:859178-869754 GCF_000696155.1 Zootermopsis nevadensis
CTGCTGCCCCCCCCCCCCCCTCCTTAAAAAAAAACCACAACCTGAACTATTTATTAGGTAATGTAACTTTTGGTTATATGCAAATGAAGATGTAATAAGCTGAATTTTCTTTTCCAGGATGATTCGGAAAGTAGCAGCTGCAGTTTGCCAACGGTGTAACCCAGAGATGAACTGAAAATAATTACGTGACCTCAAGCCATCTTTCTGTGGACTAAACTAAAAGTTACTGGACTACATTTATGTTATTTTATAGAATGTCATAACGAAAGTTTATCCTGTTGGATAAATTGTGGAAGCTGCCAGTGGTGAAAACCTTTGTGTGATTGCAACAGCGAGGTCCTTGAAGCTGTGAGCTTCCTTGGCCATTTTTATAAATGCACAGATAAAACAACTTAAATTAACCCGGCATAGATTGGGATCGTTCTTTCATGGCAGGGACTGTGTCTTTGCAGGAATTTCACCGTTGTATAACACAGCTTCTAACAATATCTGATAGATTGGCTGATGGATGGACAATTCTTAACAAGGAAACCCCAGAAAAAACATATTTAATGAAGAAAATAATTGTCCCTGATACAGATAATAAACTAGATGTTGACGCAACAGTTCTGCCCTTGGAGGAACATCTAGACGACGTTTTGAAAGACGAAAATGCGATTGCTGAACAAAAAATTGGAACGCTCACATGGGAGTACCACGTGTTGTATAGTCATAGTTATTCTGTACCGACGCTGTATTTCAACGCGTGGACAATTGACGGACGGCTGTTGAGTCTGGAGGACATGTGGCGCCACGTGAACGCAAAATTCCAAGATATTATGAAGGAGGACGGATGGAGCGTTCTCACTCAACAGGAACATCCTGTGCTGAGGAGGCCGTTCTACCTGTTACACCCTTGTCGTACTGCCGAGTTCCTGGATTGTTTTCAAGGCAAGAGTTCCAACATTGTGATAACGTGGCTAAGCTCAGTGGGTCCTGTAGTTGGACTGACACTTTCCGCCCAGTATGGGCAAACTGTATCAACTGAATGAACATGTTCATAGTGCAGGGAAGACTTATTTCGTAAGTTTATATGTAATTGAAATAATAAATGAGATATTATTAAAACAGAGAGTTTGTTACATCCTAGGGAGCTTAGGTTGGTTAAGTTTCTAAATATTTTATTAGAACCAATGTTGTGCCAGTAAAGTTAGTAGGACTAACTAACTAACTAACTAGATGGCTGACGGAACCCGAAGGTTCATCACCGAATTAACCAAACCGTTCCACCGGACCCTGTCCTGGGCCAACAAAATCCAGTCTCCTTCAACTCCTATCTCCCATACATCCCGCCTGACATTTTCCTCTCACCTACGTCTAGGTCTCCCCAGCGGTCTTCCCGACCAATACCTGGTGAACACATCTTGCCCCATCCATGCGCCCTATATGCCCCGCCAAAACTTAGTAGGGCAGAATCGAAAATTACCTTGCGTTCACACAATGTGGAATTGGAGGACGAAACAGGAGTTCAAAACAAGGAAATAAGTTTTTTAAAATTTGTGAAAGTTTAAAGAACAATACGTAAAGGAAGGAAACACAACCATCTTGTCTACAACGAGCTTAGCAGACATACTCAGCCAACCCCTAATATTGTAAAGCTAAATGTATACGAGAATTTGATATTTTGCGCAAACTGGCACTTAGTCAGAAAGGCTTAATTTTCTTTAAGTATCTAGTAAGGACATGCGTTCAACATGCCAAAAATATTATAAGAAATAGTAATTTAGTGGGTTTGACATTCACCGAGCTTCAGAATATCACTGAAGTGAATAGGACGGCGACTTAATGTAGCGTGCTTTATTGGTTGATAATAGGCTTACAAAATGTGTACACACATAAATTGGCTTAACGTACAAAATCTAAGTTCATGTTCGCTCACCTCGGATATTTAAATCAAGGTATTGGATTACGGGTGCATAAAACAAACACAGCTATTTCTGAAATTACACCAGAATTAGCCAGGACTAACCGAGAATTATCGGGTCATATGTACTCCATACAAGGTCCTATCTCTCTTATACCCTTGATACCAGCGTAAGATAAGATAAAAGGTAAATATATTTTACACTCTGTTATGGTTATTGGTAATTATATTATGTTCGCATATGTAAGGAGGGAATTTTTATTGTTTGTAATATCAATGTTTACCTCCTTCCAGTCCGTATTATATGCATGATGCGCAGTTAAGGGAAGTCAAAATCACGATCAAAGGACAGGAGGTCGAACCTCGTCCTCGACTATACTTGGTGGTACTCCCAAGTATTGTATTTGTGCTACGACCTGTTCTGCATCTTTGGCTTGTACCTATGAAAGATCTATGGAATGTAAATAAATTCTATTCTATTCTATTCAGTACACTAGGACTTTGTACCACCGCCCTCAGTCCAACCGATTTATAACTTCGGCGACAAAACAAATTAGTGAAACAGCGGAAGGATACATCATGCATAGCCTTATCAACTACTTTGACTATTGTTTCGGGATATTCATTGAATTCCGTACAAAATATTTCTTATTATACCACTGAAAACTTTTTCGGGTTGCTTGATACGTTAATCGCATAGTTCAAGTGGTTCCATTTTAATTAACTGTTTCTGTGGTTGTATAATTTGATGTTGATACTTTTGTTATTGTTCACTGTTTACGTAACTTGTTATCAGTGACGCCCTGTGATGTTTATTTTTCGATTATGAATCTATTTAGCAGCTGAAGCAATCATAGATAATAAACCTTGGCGGCTGCATCTACAGTAGAGTCTGTTGGACAGTAAAGATTATATTGTACGCTTTTAACTAACTAACTAGATGGCTTACGGAACGCGAAGGTTCATTACCAAAGCCCTTCACCGGACACTGAGATATATCCTTTTAATCTTCAGACTTGTATGAAGGAAGGAGAGTCAATACTTGGGAGAACAACACATATACAGGCTGTCACAAAAAGATCTATTCGGATAATACGGAGAAAAAATTGTTATCTATTTCCGTGTGTTATGTTTAAGGTCTACACTTAAAAGATGTCACCGCAATATCTTTTCCCATGATTCAGAGAACGCAAAATGGCAGAGGTTTAGTTTGTTAAAATGTCCTTAATTCTTTCATTGAATGTATATATGTTACCGGCAATGTATAGAATGCCTAATGTCAGTAGGCAAAGTATGGAATAAATCGTAATGCTAATATTGTTTGGTTGTGTAAATTACAATTAATAAAAGTCGATTGGGTAAGCGGTCAGGATGGAGGTTGTGCAAAATACTCGCGAAAACACCGAGCTACTGAATCTGAACGTAGCAAAAATTTTGAGAATAAAAAAATATTGTTTTATATAGTAACCTAACCTAACCTAACAAAAGTTTTGCCAATTAAAAAGTGATAGTGGAACCACGGTTCCGGAGAATTTGACGTAAATACGTCTATACGGTAAGGAATTTTATATATTGGCTTTATTGATTAAAGTTTGAGTAAGACATTACTGCCTACCTTGAATTACGAGGTGCGATCGGAAAGTTTCTAGACTGTGTCAATAGAGGGCGAACCGGATGTAGTACGAGCTTCTGCTGCTAGGGGGTGCGGCCTACATTCATAGTGAATCAGTGTGCCAGCCGGAATCATCGAATTAGCATTTGTTTCTTAGTTACGGGCGTTTTGGTAGTGCATTACACCGACCCTCCTGCGATTTCGGAATGGCGTGTGCATCAAATTTGGCCAAAGACTCGCCAAAACGGCTACGGAAACCTATGAAATGCTAAAGCAAGCATTTGGGGAGTCCGCAATGGGTCGTGCACAAACTTTTGTGGGGCATTCACGTTTTAAAAATGGCCCAACCTCTGGCGATGATGACGAGCGTTCTGGACGACCATCTTCGAGCACAACGCCCGAAAATGTTACGAAGATTCGGCAGGCCATTCACGAAGATCGACGTCGTACCATCAACGACTTGGTCGACATTGTTGGGATAGGCTATGGGACATGTCAGCTGATTCTAAAGGAAGAACTCCACATGCGACGCAAAGGCTCCTGTCTGAGGACCAGAAGCAGAATCGACTTCTCGTTTGTCAGGAGCTCAAAGATCTTGCAAGAACCGACCCCAACTTCCTTCCTAAGCTCCGTGTGACTTCTTCCTCTTCCCAAAGATGAAAATTCAGCTAAAGGAAAGGAGATTTGAGACGATAGAAGAGATTCAGGCAGAATCGCAGATGGTGCTTGACAGGCTGACAAAGAAAGATTTCCAGGGATGCTTCCAGGCTTCGCAGCGGCGCTGGGATCGTTGTGTTCACTCCCAGGGGAACTACTTCGAGGGTGATGGATGAATTTAATACCTGAGATAAGTGCACGGGTTTTTATACGCGCAGTCTGGAAACCTTCCGATCGCACCTCGTATATTTATAGCCTCATTCAGATTGTGATGGTCGTTTTTAAGATATCGTTTAATTGACAACAATATTCTGAGCTTTCTATTCAGATGTGGTGTTGCTAATTTTCTTTGCCATCGTCTACAGCAGCGGTCTCAATAGTTCTTTATTTAATGGACACTCTGTGACGAAATGTGTAGTAAGCCCGACTGCTTTCATTGTAAACACCGAATACCAGATTTAATAGATATATGATCAGTACTTTTGTAGTTGAAACGTGAGGACAGATGGACCGACACCACCGTTTATAAGGAATTTACTTCGTCTAGTACTACGAAATATTGGACTCCATTTTCCACACAGCAGTTGATAAATAGATAGCGTATTTTGAAATTTAAGACACCTGTATATCTTAAGTAATATTTATGTTGCGATGAGTCGCGGACTAAACGTTTTGAAATTATATTTTTAAGCTTTCTTTACGTCTTGTTTTCTGGCTACATTCTTTTTTTAATTTATCGTAAGAATGCATACAATTTTTAGTAGCAGCAGCTGTAATTACGCACGTGACGTAATTGCGTTGGTAAAAGAAATGGCAGTCTCTCAACTACAGTGATTGTTTTTACATAGTAAGAAAAACGTTGTTTAAGAGCCTTTTGTTTAATAGTGAAAGAAGAAGTTTCCTGTGGAATGTTTAACTTCTGAATTTGAGCAGATTTAGTTAACATGATTACAGCCGCCAAATGTGATTAAAAAGTTCTTACCTAGTTCTGCTTTACGGCGCCATAAACTTTGACTGGTGTTTTGATTGTGTTCGGTCGGTGCATTAAACTGAACCTGAAGTGGGTTACACTCGACTTTGCCATGCCTAGCTGCTGGTTTTGTGAATGAAAATAGTTCCTCTATGTAGTACGGACCGAGATTCGTGAATGTCTATCAAAATATTTATTTTTGTATATTTTGTTTAGGATTTCTGTTTAATAATATTTTCTCTAACTTATGTGTGACGAGTTGAACATTAAAGAAGCCTCTAATTCAGTTAAGTTATTAATTATTAGCGTACTACATCAACAACCAGATGGCTAATTATAGGTGTAGAACAAGATAATAAATGTAAAAAATATCCAATTATAAAGAAATTACGTCTGTAACAAAAGTTAATACAAAAAGGCAATAAGCGAGCAGCAAGGCAAAAATTATTTCGATATATATTGTAGTGAACAAAAACAGTAATAATAACAATAATAACAACAAAATCGTCGGCCTTGCGATATACATGTCCTTCGCCTGAATAGTCCTACTTAATGTCTGCAAATATTAACTGGTTCAGAGTTAATTCTGAATCGTAAGAGGCCAAATAGCCTAATACCCGTTAACGAAGTGCTATTTGCAACTTTCAAGCCATGTAAAATGAGTTAGTTAAAAATCTTAGAAAAGAATGTATAAAATTCTTCTGAATCACACAGAAAATGACTTTTTTTCAACAGTCACCAATGTAACTTAAATTAACAACTATTATATAATAAATACGTTTTTAACATAAGTATTTATATATTATATCAGGCGTAGACGATTTTCTACAAGATACAATGCGAAACTACCTCTGTTTTGTAACGAGTTAAGTGTCTAGCCAGAGATAAAACCCTTAAGTGCTAGAGAAAATTATTAGCTACTAGATATTTTGCATTTCCGCTATTAAAAAGGAAGATTACTTTAAATTAGTTATTGCGATATTTCAATTATGGTATTATTGTCATTTTTTTCAGCTCAATGACCGTTGTAAAAATTGGTTTAATATTAAGTTTTTGCAAATATAAAAGATAAAATAAAACTATATAAATAGTATTATAGAAAATTCTTTGTTCTTTGCCTATAGAATCTGAGGCATTTTATAAAATTCCTAGGTATTCTATTCTATAGAATACCTAGGCAAAGTATAAAATAAACTGTTAGTTTCATACATAGCCTAAAAGTTTTAATCATTTTATAAAATGCATGGGCATTCCATAGAATACCTGAATTTCATACTTTGCCTGCTGACTTCAGGCATTATATACATTGTCTAGGTATGCTATACATTGCCGGATTTTATAGTTTCCCGGTAACACATACATCTTTTTGTGGCATTCCGTGTGGGTAGATACATAGAACGATTTTTAAATAAACTACTTGTTCGCTGACGAGAAGCCTTTGGGTTCCGTAAAGGGTAGGATTTATTTGATCAGCATTGTGACGGTGTTTCGTGGAGAATCTGGACTAACTGGACAATGTATCCCGTCATTATTGTTTATACTTCCGTGTAAACGCGAAGAAACAACTTTAAAATAGATGGCTAAATTGTATGACGATTTTAACAAGTTAAAATAAGCACAGAATTCTTTAAAACTCAAATGCAGTCTTTACATAATTCAGTATTTTTTTTTAGATATTTTCCTTCTGGCTAATAGGAAATTATATTGCAGAAATTTAGTATGCATACACATAAATTTCCTTTTCGTCGATAAGAAATTTACGATAAATGTGTCAAGGACAAAACATTGCTGTAAGACAAACCGCAGAACACAATGTGCCAACATCCTGAGACAGATTTGTGTATTGTCTTTTCGTGAACTGCACAGAAAAATATAAATGGTGTGACTGATTGTTTGTTACAACAATTTAGACAAGATGGGGGTCATATATTTGTTACATTTGGTACTAAAATACTTCTTTTTTTCCATACTGAATCTCTGAAACTACTATCAGCTGTTAATTAAACTTATCTCTTGTGTTCAGTCGTACGAAAGTACGAGATGCTTACGCGCAGTTCACACCGAAGAAACTATACTTTATTCCATTATAGTTGAGAGGAGAGGCAAACAGTCCCCTCCCTTTTCGCCTGTCGTTCGCGTGGTTGGTGACTCTGTACTACCTGTTCTTAAAACACTCACAGTGGAACTTTTTTGTGTGTACTTAATCACAACTGTATAAACACAACTCCTAGCATAAGAATTAACAGTTATAATAATGTGTTACACAACACGTGTTCTGATTGATTAAAACCAATGTACAAGCAACGGTGAGTATCAGATCCTGCTGTCGGAAACATAAAGAATGTACATACATGTCTTTTTTCACGAACTAATAACTTCTGACGCAAGATTATGAATCCAGTTCACATTGCCATAGCCTATCCATTAATATCCAATTCAACAAGGTCTGTCCTCTAATGTTTACGTAGTTATTAGAAATAGTCTCTTCCCTTGCAGGTTTTGTGATTAAAATTTTGTACGCATCTTATATCTCCTTTGCGTGCTATGTGCCTCGCCAATTTTTATTTGGTTTCATCACCTTAATAATATTAAATGAATAGTAATTGTTGTGGATCTATTCTTCAGTCTTGTACATCCTTATACTCCCTTCTAGGTCCAAAACTTCTTCTCGCCACTCTGTGTTCAAAACCCCCAGTTTTATTTCCAACAGGCTGGGAGACCTTGACATCCACACGAAAAGAAGTAAAATTATAGTTAAATATGTCTTCGCATGTTTACATACGAAGCATAAAGAGAGCAGATTCTAAACTTTATGTGCTTGCAAAAATGTTAATGATTTCGCATACGAAATAAATATTAAATATATTCATATAATACACGTTTGAACCTTATAGTGTGGAGCTGCGGTGTCCGAGTGGTTAAGGAGTTGGACTTGAAATCCAATGGGTTCTACCCGCGCAGGTTCGAATCCTGTCCGCAGCGATAACTTTTTTAATTTTGCTTACAAACTACCTTACAATTATTTTATCTGTATATAAAATTAAATTTCTATCTACGATCCATTTTAACAACGGAACTATCTTATATTCACTTTAATTTCATCTTCCCATGCTTCCTACTCGTCTTTCGAAATTGACGTTTTAAAAAATGTTTACCACATCAAAATTTTGTATTACCCTTGTCTTCCAAATTCTGTCCACATGCCCAGTCCATCCATCGTTTCTTCCTAAATTTCACTAAACTAGAAATAATGTATCAATTTTGTTATCATTGAATCCTTCGTAATATAACTATCCAAAATTTTCATATTCATATATTTATTGTATTTCCGTGAGTGCATTGTTTTCAAACGTTTGTGCGCCTAGTTTATTCCTCAGAGTAAAATACCATTTTACAATCTGAGACACACAAATGGAAAAATTAAAACTACCCATTGTTCGATAGCTCACAGGATAATAAAAGTATTCGAAATTAATATGTTTTATTCTCCCAACTTCATCATGAACCTCATATTTTCTGTGCCATTTTACGGTCTCGAAGATTTGGAATTGAAAACTTGTAGTGGTTTTATATAATTCCAATTTATTCATAATTTTAGTGTGTTAATCCCACGTAATTGACAGACCACAGCAAGTGTTCAGTTGAAATATTATTTATTGCAAGATAAAGATATTCTTCTAGATACGCGAATCCCTAAGTATACTCACGTTAATGTCCTCCACTTTAAATTTGAATCTGTTGGAAATTTTGTGTCATCTAGCGTTAATCGTAGAAACAAAAATGAAAATCAGACCTAGTAGGGAAATTTAATGTGCGTCCATCATGTTAGATCTATTTCGCATTTGCAGTATTGCCAGCACTTGTTAGTGGGTCCAAGTGAATTGTGGGTATACACTGGGGCTAAAATTGTCAGCGGTGAGAACAGGTTGGTGCAGTGTTTGTGTGTATTTAATATCAGTTTTTGTGTATTTTAAGTGTTGTGAAGTTCAAGAAACCAGCAATTATTACTTCAGAGTGTGGAATAATGTTCTGGAATGGCCTCAGCTACACAGGTTAGTACACAACCAACGTAAACTTGTCCTTGTGTTTGAGATTCACATCGTGAAGCATGGTGGTCGCAACGCTACACTGTTGACTTAGAGCCACGGTGAAGGGGAAGGGAAGTGAAGTCCTACAGTTGCCTTCAAGAATCTGATTTGGTGACAGGTGCTACAACGATGTAAAAGTAATTTAAAAAATGGCCGTATCAGTTGGTTAAATATTACTGACATTGCAAGGACCGTCTGTTTTCTCGTTATCAGGGCTGTTATGTGACTGTGCATCCACATGTATATACCTCCCCAAAGCCCGTGTTCGAAACTGGAGCGATCTGGGCTTACACAGCCTTGATGATTGAAACAGAAAAGCTCCCCGAAGCATCGGAGATTTTTAACAAATTAACAAGGCAGATAGCCCAAGAATATGTTATTGATACTAGTCGCTGTAAAAGCTTTATATAAAAAATAATTACAGCTTATTCTGAGAATAATATACGAAATATTTAAATATATATTTCGTGCAGAATTAAGAGTTACTGAATGTTAAAGTTGATGGTACATATAATTACAGTTCGGCCTTCTATATATCCAAAAATTTCAAACAAATCCATTATTTAGATCAAAATGTATATAAATTTGAAAAAGGAGTTCATTTTGAGGCATGAGAAATTCAAATTTCCTCCGCCATGAGGAGTAATTTTTATTCATAAGTACAGTGCCATTTAAGGATAAATAAATGTTATATATTTAGGTAATTATTTCTAGTTATTTACTGTTTATTGTTCTACATGATGGATACTGTAATATTTCCACGTTACGAATTATCGGTATAATCATGTTTAACGTTAGTTTGTAGGGAATTTGGGTAGCTTAAAAAATTAATTTTGGTATTTTAAGATAATTCATTTTAGACAGTGTTATGTGTGAAATAAGATACTGATAAAATAGCAATAAAGGGTGAGAAGAAACGACAAGCGAGATATGGAATAAAGGGACAGAAACAAAGGTATTAAAGGGATAAATGCAAGGAATAGAGAGGATGAATAATTAAGATACTAAAGAA
This sequence comes from Zootermopsis nevadensis, assembly GCF_000696155.1. The sequence goes on from NW_019059737.1 coordinate 869,421, forward strand.
GTAATTTCCCGTTGAATTTCAACGGATTTATACTAATAAACTTATAGAGCGCTCATTTGAGTGTACGACGTGATAGGCCTATTTACCGCTCCCTAACGTATAATTAACTATTTTCAAAGACTAATTATGGCCAGTCAGTCAGTAATAAGAATTTAAGAGGTAACATATCAACCATTTTGTCTCCTCCCAAATTAAATTGAGTGTATTGTGGATTCTAGCGCCGCGCCGTCAGGTGGAATTTTACCGACGTTTCAGAGGTGCTTGCTGCCTCTGTCATCAAGGCGCCCTGATGATGGAGGTAGCAAGGAACTCTGAAACGTCGGAAAAATCTACC
>NW_019059737.1:869800-884105 GCF_000696155.1 Zootermopsis nevadensis
TTCTATCACCTCCCAGTTTTCAATAGTGTACGATTTTTAACAGAGCGTAGACGGTATTTTTGAAATTTTTATTTGACTTGTATAAAACGAAATGGTAGAAATGTAAGACTAAATATTTTTAATTAGCCACAATTGCATTCCGGGCAGATACAGCTTTTCAAACGTGTTTGTTTTTAAAGTAGAGAGAAAATATGTTTTTAATTATGCTAAATAAATTTTCATCGTTTAGTCTAGTCTCCAAGTTAAGATTTATTTGGTAGTAAGAAAAAGATTTATAATTTGTGTATTGTTCATTCCATTACAACATTACTGAGTCATTTAAGAATGTCCGACATCTAAACTGTTTACTGCACTTTTACATCGCAATATTCAGTGTAAGAGCAAACAACTTTATTATGTCCTGTGTAATGCAGACATCACATAACTTCGTGCGACAGGAGTAAGCATGTTTCTGTACTCAACGAAAGGTCTCAAATGTCTGCCAGGCTGTTTATAGTTAATTGTATTTGATATTTAATGCGCTGTATGAATTGGACAAGATATTGCTGAGGTAAAATGACTTTATTATTAAGGGTAATGACTTCATAATGTCGTTGTACCCATTTGACAGTCTGTTTTAGGATTAGTAGAAAAATTTTCCTAATATTTTGTTACATTGTATGTTGAGTTATGTGTCTTCAGATGTTTGATTGTAATATGTTTTACAAATGATAGTTATGATGACTGTTTATGATATTCTGTGTTATGACGCCGATAAACCTAGAATGTGGAGGTAGTAGGCTCCACCGAAACGTTAGAAACGACAGGTTACACATAATCACATCAAATGACCACAATTAAAAATTTCACTGCCTTTAAAATTTCCAACAGCGTGTTAAAAAATTACCTGCCAGACTTTTGTCATGTCACAAATTGGTCTTACATGTTACGTAATGTATTATCGCATATGACAGTTGTGTTTTGTACATGAGTGTTACCGAGAAATATATATATATATACGTATGTACTTCGTAAATTTCTTCCCATATTTAATCTTTAGTATTAGAACATTTTTTTTGCGAATAAGCGAATTTTTTACCACAGTGAAGTATTAGACACTATAAATGAACATCCGTGTGTGGGTTATACTACGCGGACGAAAACACAAAATGTGCACTGTTCGTGTTAAACTTTTCTGTTTTCCCCTTGCTTTAAAGGAGTTACCGACCTCTTAACCTCACAGTCTCATAATCCTCACATCCTGAAAATCTTATACAAATTATGTAACATGCCATCATGCATACATTTTTATTGCAGATGTCCATGTGGGACATTATGACGTCTCTTAGATTTTAATACCACATGCGATAATTGTTATACATTTAAGTCAACGTATTTAGAAGGGGTAATATCTTAATTATAGATGTTGCCCCATTTAACTTGGAACTTGCCACGATCGAGTGCCGCTACAGCAGCAAGCGGACTGCTGTAAAATGAGTCAGTTACAGAGCAGAAAAACCGGTCACATATTACTTGATGGGCGCTGAGTTACGTGGGGCAACCGGCGAATAATTCCTTTGAAAACACAGTGCTGTTTAAGAGGGGGCAGTGGACAAGAGCAGTCTGAGAAAAGCTGTTGGTAGAAATGTCATTGTGGCTTATGATTAGTCTGAAACGTATTTTTTATTCTCAGGTCTCAACGACCATTTTGTAAATGCTATTTCAGGTGGCTTAAATAATGACTTTTAAAAAAATAATGGTAAAATGAACGTATTTAAATAAAACTCGAAACCGAATAAATGTTTTTGTATATAAACAAGGATACAGTTTTATTCATATCCGTTTAGTCGTTTATTTTTAGAATTTATGTTAAAAAGTCATTTTTGCACGAATCTGTATGTGCTTATATACGTTTTGTCCAAGTGCATACATTTCGTCTGAAACATTTTGGAAAATTACAAGTAATTAAGCGGTGATTCATGCAGGTTGTTTTGGACTTCTTTAAGTAACGTGGCAAACAGCTAAAATGTATTATTTTTATTCTACTTAAATTTATTGCTCTCAAAAATTAGCCCATTGGAAGGCCTCTACCTACAAAGGATAGCACAACATCGAGGAGAATGGCATGAAACAAACAAAGACAAAGAATTTGTAAGACATTTTATGAACAAGCTTAAAGAACATTTTGAATCACATTTAAGTTTAAATTTTGGGTTCTCTTAACTCCTACTTGAAAATTATATGCTCCTAGCTGATTTCCCGCAGTAACAGTGTTACTGCGGCCATATTTGATAAATTCCTACATTTATTCCCAATAGGTATTGTTCGAAAGCTGACCATAGGCCTCATTCTTCTGTATGATTGTTGAATATTACAGAAATGATCTTCCATAAACTTAATATCTTTACCGAAAATTCAGCCCCGAACAGTTTTTGTGACCTTATTTCAGTAATCTTCATGCTGAATCAACCAATTGGGTCCTTTGAAATGTTTTTCTAGCATCTTTTGATTCCAAAGCTACATACCGGGATTCTAACCCAGGACAGTTTTTCGGAGTTTCGACCTCCCTGAAATCTCTTCCTGATTTTAAGGAATAATCGTGCCAAATTTGATATAAATCAGTATACCTATTTTCTAGCTATAAATGAACACACATAATTTGAGTTTTATATACACGAAGATTAGAAAACCACGAGTTCTTTTCTTTGCTCCTCGCCTTGAGCAGATGATGATAAAAAAATATTGTTTCTGAAGTGTCAAGCTTTCTTAAGACGGAGTATATCCCGAATAATTATTCAGTCTCGAGACAAATCGTTTATTTGAGCAAAAATAAAAATGGACAGAATTGTTTTCGTTTGTTTACGTCTGTCCTTCCTTTTAAAACAGAGGCATGCCCGCGTTTTAAAGTTAGTGGATGTAACTTGGAACATAATTCTACGAATATACACTGCAGGTCTTTCAAAGAATTACACTTTGTGAGAAGATTAATAAACATTGGTTTTAAAATTGTATTTTCAGAGAATGTTTCCCAACCAATTCAGGCCTGTTCCTAACGAACCCATGAAGACTATTCAAGCCTCGAACCATGTTCAAGATGCTTACAAACTGTACAGATTAGTTCGAGAACATTTTTTACTAACACGAAAGTCTTTGTTTCCTGTCATGTGACATTAAGTTTGTGGAATCCCTTGAATGCACAGAATTTTTGTATAATTTCTTAAGTAATTAATCTACATTAGTAAACCGTGGATTAACAGGCTCCATCGGGCAGCGTCTGGAGACGCTTGTAGTTATATAACTATTCAGGAAATGACTCACTTTTGCGGAACGCGAAAGATCTAGTGATCTCACCACTGGTCCCTATCCTGAGCCAGTTGAATCCAGTCCATATCGTCACAACTTCCTTCTTGAAAATTAATTTTAATGTAGCCCAAAGATTTGAGTTAAGAATTTTTATTTTAGGTTTTCGACTAACATTTTATCGGTGCTTGCGTCCCTTATATTCGGGCTTTTGTATGAATTTTTATATCTTCCATTTGTTCCACCTGCCCCAACAGTCCACTTGTATATTATTTAATCATATTATAATGTGAATTTTAGTACGTAGTTCCAAAGCTCCTAAAATTCATGAGATTCCTTAAGAACATTACCATTTATGTACCAGCATAAAATCACGCCTGTAAAGTAGGCTATAACGTTTAATTAGTGAGTGGGTTTAGTACAGTTCTATGCTGCTGTTTTGTTCTGTCTTGTTCCGCTGTTATGTTTTGATTGTCACAGCTTCTATTAATCCAGTTAAATTTTATGTCTGCAATAGTCTGTAAACCGGGTGCGAATTAAGGTTATAGACAAGACTTATGACGTATGTGAAGAACATTAAAAGCTTCATAACGCGTTTATGTGTTAGTTGTTTTTTTTATTTCTTGCAGAATGTGTCTGTAACTTCTGAACAAAGAGCCAGTCTTCGGACTACCATATGTTTAAATTCTGGGATCCCATAGCAGTGTTAATAACATTGTACAGAATATTTTATACCTGAAGATAGATGTGCTCTGGGTTGTTGCGCCGTGTAGTCTGGTAGACGTCTGCTAATATTTTAGAGGTTCTTGCTACTTCCATCATTAGGGCGATCACCCTGTAACGTCGGTAAACTTCTACCAGTCTTCCCGGCATAACAACCGAGAAGACAGCCATCTTAAACTTGCCACCGTGAGAACCTCAAATTTCGCATCTTTACGCCTGATTTCCAATGTTTATAGCCGGAAATTATGTTCGATTGTGTCGCCTGATAGCATCATAATCAACGGTATTGCTACTCTCTTTGACGTCGTAATATCAATTAAATTCCTCACTTTTTGATATTATCATAATGCTTCTACTAGGGTTTATAGTATTATGATAATATTAAATTTGATATTTCAAATAGGAAGTGAGTGGGCGGACTGGATTGAGCTGGTTCAGGATAATATAAATTGACTGATTTTGTGCACATAGTAATGAGCATTAAGATTCAGTAAAATAAAAAAATTTTGACCATCTGAACAACTATCGACTGCCCAAGAAGAACTTGTATTATGCACTTGGTGTCCGCCACGGTGATCTAGCGTCTTGTAATACTGGGGTCTCGGGTTCGATTCCTGGCGGTGCTCAGATTTACAACTTATGTTGGGCAAGGCCGTGGTCCAGGCATCACGGAGTTTTCGTCCGGGATTTCCCTGGTTTCTCCGTGGCATCGCAACAATTATTCCACTTTCATCATTTCGCAAAAAGGGGGTCACAGCAGGAACGTTAAATGTCGCGATCCCGGTCGAACCCATGTACTGATGGGTCGTGAATCCTGCTAACCACCAATGCTGAATGGTGTGTAATGATATGAAAAAATGCACTTGGTTAATTAATTAACATAACAAATTATCATGTATTTTCTGCATTTTATTGCAGTATAAAACGTAATGTTATATTTCAATTGTCGTATTGACTAAACGAAGAACCTCAGATGACCGCTAAGATAAATCACGAGCCAGGAACAAAGCGTTGAGCGAGAAAACACTAACAATTTATACACAATCGGCTGTGGTGTGGATTCATCTTCTGAGAATGATCATAAAAGTACCTTTAGAACTCTGGAGTGCGCCACACCGCTATGAACGTATTTAAACGCTTATTTTTTTTTAAAGATGTGTGTTGTAATAACAGTGGCGTTTTCTGGGCGTGACGGAATGCTAAGCTTGTATACGAGCAGCGTTTCATTACAACTCTACCAGTTTAAAGTTATCGTCATTATGTTATATATTTAGTTATTTTGTCTTCTTTTCTGATTAAACTAGCTCTGGTATCAAAAGCTGTTCCGCTACACGCCTTGGAGGCGCTTGCGGGGAGAGCTTATATGGCTGTAGGTGAGTGGCCAGCGTTACTCGCGTTCATGAGAATCCGTCAGTGGGAATTTTTTGAGCCAGACCAATTCAGTCCAGAAACTTGTAGGGCGTTTCTTTATCTTGTCATTCACTTCAAGGTCTCCTTAGTGATGTTTTCTTCAGGTTCTGACGAAAACGACGTAAGAGTTTCTGATTAAATATCGTAGTGACAATGTTACCAGAAAAGTCTGTCTGAAAAGGTAATTTATTATCACAAACCTATAGAGTATAAAAGTGTAGAATTTTTTTAAGCATTACTGAATTTATGGTTTGTAGATGTAAAACTCGACAGACATCATGTGAGTGATGGGTTCCACACTTTTTCCGCTTCATCCTCAGTGAAGAAGTCTCCAAATCTTTGAGTGTAAGGCTGGAATGCCCCCAGAGTTATTCTGGATGCGGTACTTAAGAAGAAACTTAGTCCCTGCCGCGTATCGAACACCAGTCCTTTACTCCGTAGCTGCCTAGAGAGGTTTTCATTTATCTTAGAGCGATGTATCGCCCGCCATTGGTGTCTGGAGTGAATGAGGGAGCTGTTAAACGTAATTTGTCACACTGGTATTTTCAAAATCTCATGTGCGGTCCCTGCTACTGATCTATGACTGAAGCCAAACGATTAACTTCGCCCAACTTGCTTGCATTTCTTGTGGAGAATCCTTCAGTTGAATATATGTCCAGACAACTCCTCACAAAGCCTTTATTTTAAGGTAGGTCACGACGGATTTCTGTCGGAGAACATGTAACTTCTAGCAGACATGCTCTGCAAGCAATCTTGGTACATAAACGAGCAAAAATAATTATTTTAACCCTCTTTAGCGTAGTGGTTACTATATGTTCCACTGTCTTTAACAATCAGTTAGTTATTGTAATGACTCCCGGCGGGAAATACAATAGGTGAGAAGTTTTTGTTGCTTTTATGGAAAGAAACCTTGCTTGTCTTTGGTAGAGGCCTTACGATGGGCTGATCACTCGTCCAAGGAGTCCCTACCAAATGTCTAAAAATAGAGGAGGCCCCAGTGCTCCACGTAGGAGATAAAATGGTATACATTATGATGAATTCCGTGTTGAAATGTGTCATCGGGTGTTTTTGTTCCAAAATAGGCATTCCCATACTTGAGACGCCATTTTGACAACTGTGAGTGTTTCACGTGAAAATATGTGGAAACTCAAATGTCACCAATTATAAAAGATAATATAACCATCTCAAATGCCTCTCGGTTTATGATCAGTGTTAAAGTAAAATGGTATGCATTTCATTTGTACACTCTGTGTTGTATTTGAATTGGCCTCCTATCTTATGAAGATGTTTCAACAAGGAATTAACTTCTTTTATGGGATCTGAGTTAATCACTAATATCCGATGATCGCAGGACAACACACAAAAATCCGATCGAAGCCGACGCACGTAATAGGAATCGAAGCCTTGAATTCGGTATGTAGGTTCAGTTGCATTTATTATATTATAAGTACCATGGCTGTCCAGTTGGAAGAAGTACTTGAATGTTAGTGTTGTTTTACGTTTTATATTCTTGTCTCTCTAATATTAAGCATTTCTTTTGCATAATGAGTTTTATATTCATGAGCGAATAATAATAGCCCCATCTGGTGACAATGTAGCACAATGTATTAGACACTTTCTACTTTAATTGAATAATAAATATAATCTAAATTGGGCAAGTCATGAGTTTAATTGTGGCTGTGGTAAGAAAATGCACACCTGTCTTTACGTTCACATGGTAAATGTTTATTTTTATGTAACTGATTTTTATAAGAGTGTAAGTTATATCTTGTGAAGCTGTGTAACCACGTAAACATTGGTTCGTGTCTCTGTATCACATAAACTACAGAAGGAATGTAACACACTTGCAATCAAAACTGTTTCTAACTCAACTGAGACATAGTTCTTCAGAAGCTAATAGCCGCTCAGTTAGTCAATAAATTTCACTATTTTTATGAAGCCCGAATGTTCATCACCATATTCACAAAAGCTCGCCACTGGTCACATTCCTGAACCTATTGAATCTAATCCATGTATTCACACCGTACATTTTTTAAAAAAATATATTAGCCTCCCATTTATACATTTTCTACTATTTTCAAGGTGTCTATTCTCTTCAGAATTTCAAATTCTAATTTTGTTAGCAATTTTTCATTTTCCCCATGCGTGCTACATACACCGCCCATCTCATCTTCTTTAATTTGATCAACCTAATTATGTTTTGTGAAGAGGATAAATTATGAAGCTCATCACTTTGAAACTTTTCCAACTTCCTGTTAATTCCTCCTGCAAGGTGTATGGGTCTCAGTGGTTAAAATATCTGCAAAGAGTATAAAATATTACAAAAAGGCTCCATATGATTTTCAATTACATGTTATAAATGTATATCTTTTATGTTAATCTCGATGTGACATGGGGTACTGGTTGTTTTGAACCCCGTTGTAAATATATCTCCGGTAGAATAACGTAAAATGCTTGATAATTGAATTTTTGCAATTGCGTCTGTGGTTAGAACACTTTCGCCATCTAGTATGTAGCGCACGAACTTCCTGTGACATTCCAGCAACCACAAGATTCTATTATCCATGCCTACTAGCCGTTTCTAACCATCTTCACATGTGTTCCGCAACCTAAATTCGCTTGTAAAACATCTTTGTATAGTCTACGATTCAGTCAGTATTCATTAACAACGCCTGCTTTTTTTTGCCGAGGATTTGTTCTGTGCTAGGAATATTTTGGAGACATTCAGTTACGTTATCAAGCAAACTGGAATCAAGCAGCAGTTTTAATCAAATTTCTGTCTGTATACTCCTAACCTACCGCTCCATAAATCTTACAGGATGATATTATAGTTAATTTTGCAGAAAATCTTTGTTTTATATTTTCTGTAATTTAGGAAACTGGTTTAAAAGGTTTTGAGCTCGAAATTTTCAATAATACTTTTAGATGTCTGATAGATTAGAATTTAACTACTTTATGTATCAACTGAAGCTGTTATTCAGGGTCAAATTAAGAGAATGACTGTGTTTGTGAATTTAAGACGATTATTAATTTGGCGGTCGTGGCCTACTTTATGGTACTCTTCCACTGCATTTGCCTCGAGGTACTGAGTAAAATCACGTCATTTTTTATATTCGATGGCGCTTTGTGTCTTTGTAAAATTACAACAGTACATTCTTATCGCCTGTAATTTTTCCAGCCTTTGCCTTTCCATGTTCTAAGAAGCTACTGGTCGCTCTGCTGGTCAAGATATTTCCAACCTTTTATCTTTAACCCGAAGGTTTCTTACCGTATTTATAGGCATTTTAACTGTATCATATTCTGAACCAGATTAGTCCACTCTAAAATCGTATAACCCATTTTAATATTGTGGTCTTACCAGTGGGTTTCTAAAATGGTCTGTTTTCTTACCCTTTTATCAGATTTGAATTTTACACAAACGGTACAAGAGAATTCCACCGTGGAAATGATAGTTCCCGTGACAGAACAACGGAACAAAAAAACTTTGGTATGAATTTACCTAAAATTTAACGTGCATTCGTTAAATTCAACCAGGAAGTCATTAAGTAGTGCTGTGTGAGGCTTTATATACTAATTTAAAACACATTACACTACACGAGTACATGAGACTTTTAGCGACTGAATAACGAAAAGTAATTTGTCAAACCGTAGTTGCCAATTTTACTCCCGTGAATCTAACCAAGAGCTAAGAATTTATTACTTAAATTGACCCAGCACTCCTTTTACATGAACGACACCTTGTTTTTTTATAATTTTATGTAGATTCATATCTTAAACACTTGTGATTTCGGTCAGTAATTAGCTACAGAGTGGACGACCGTGGTTAGATTCCTGGCTGAGACTGGATTCTTTCGCTACAAGTCCGGGGAAGGTCTCATATTTATAGTCTACCAGGTTTCTTTCTCCGTGGGCAGAGGTTAAAGCATGAGAATGACCATTTATTTCCGTGGAATACCAAAGTTAATAATCCGTGGAGCTTTACCTCCAGTCTTAACCCTTTGAAGACGAAGCTCGTCTAAATATTATTTAATAAATCAGTCCGTACCGCGAAGAAAACACAACTGGTTGACGCTGTTTAAGGAAATAATCTCTGTTTACACTGAGAACAATACGAAACCCATACATACAAAACGCAGAGTTATTAACTGTGTGAAGCAGGTGGTACATATAGTTACCACTGGGTCTTAAAGAGCTCATAAAGTGGTGTGTAGGCACAAGAGACATTTTATACGTATTATTTTTAGTCGCCTGGACATGGTTTAGTATGAACACCCACTTTCTGGATTTTTATCACGTCTTTTGTTGATTTATGAAGATTAGAGAAATGGTGATTCTTATCTCTGTTAAAAGTAGTCTCAAAATTTCCCTGGTATGAGGACATTTTGGGAATGTAGCGGTAAAACTCCTTGCAACAGTTGCATATTCTATTAGTGCCAAGCTCATAATTTCTCACAGACTGCAAATTTCTAAGAGTTACGCGCTGTATAATATACGTGATTTTTTAAAAAAATATTCTCACTTATTTTACATCCACAATTCGTATTTTCATTAAAATGTCCGCAAGAAAGTGGAAGCTGGCAAATTATAACACAGACTTCTTCAGCCTTAGGAATTATAGTTGTTGGCCGAGAATATTAACATATCCTCAATATAATCCAATTATACCTCTTCATAAACTTGGGATATCCTGAATTTAGACTACTGAAGATATATGAAAATATTCTATCAGTATTACACTACATAAAATATATTTTTATCACGAAGAGTACACGGCGAAATATCCCAGAAAATTGTCATGATAATTGAGGCAAAAATAATCTCTGAAACGTCGGTCAAAATCAACATGACTGGACGGTCCATTATACCACAAGACTTTCAATTCTATGCTAGCAGCCGTAACAACCAGAAATAACAACTTTTTAATGTACATTCTTTATTTAATGTCGCACATTGGCCTCATATGGTAAAAGCGGGTAAGAGGACACGTTTAGCAGTAGTACGCAGTGGCGTTATTCAGCTGTTTGCTTCTGTGGGAGCAGAATTTGAAGTGTCTTCGTCATTATTGAGTACCAATATGTCGTAACGAGCTGTTTATGTGGGATGAAAGAATCTAGTAATGACGAGCTTAAAAATCTGTACTCCCCCAGTATTGTCAGGGTGATTAAGTCGAGAAGAATGAGATGGACTGGGCATGTAGCGCGCATGGATGGGACAAGAGGTGTGCACCAGATATTGGTTGGGAAGCCTGAGGGGAAGAGACCGCTGGAGATACCTAGACGTAGATGGGAGGATAATCTCAGGCGGGATCTATGGGGGATAGGAGTCGAAGGAGACTGGGTTTTGTTGGCCCAGGACAGGGTCCGATGGAGGGCTTTGTTTAATTTGGTAATGAACCTTAGGGTTCGGTAAGCCATCAAGTTAGTTAGTTAGTTAGTTAGAAAGTATCTAGAGATTTTATACATCTTCGTAAGAAGCCTTATTAAGTGGATTAAAACTGCAGACGCAACAAAGGTTATGTGAAACTGAAGGTAAAATGTTGTAGATAAGGGCATATGAGTCGAGCTTCTGTCTAAGTAGTTTTTGCGGGCTGATGTTGATTTTGTGACTCAACTCAGTAACGGAGAACTGTACGCATATTAATTACGCGATTAGTCTTTTTATAATTACTGGATAGAGCAAAATAACGAAAAAAACTTGTTTGAGCAGAAGGTTAAGGAACAAAGTAGATGAGTTTAAGAAGGACAAAGTAACTTAAGTTACCAAATTTCTACACATCTGAACTCGGCTCCATCTGAGGTGGAAATATTGATTATCTCATTGTAAACTCAAGATTAACCATCAAATATAAAACTTTTACAGAAATTAAACCTGAAATAAAGCATGTAACCGCATTGTGGGTGGGATGATATTAAAATGGGTGTTAAGTAATAATCTGTGAAGGTTTCAAGCGGTGGACATTTCAGAATGTCGACAAACGCAGTGCTTTTATAGGCACGATAGTGAACCTCTGGGTTCCGTAAAATTCGAATAACAATTGTCATTTTGTGAAAAATTATCTGTTGTATAGTGATTTTATGCATTTTGTTTGTTATTGTAATGACGTTTTACTTCTAATTAAGATTTACAATTGAAAAGAAATCCTCCACCAAATAAAACTTCCATTTAAACGTGGAATCTAAAGAGAAAGATGTTGAACTACGCATTTCACAACTGGTACGTAACAAGGCGGTTAGCTGTATCCCGTAACATTGGTTTATTCAAGTTTCTTGCTGTATCAAGTAATTCAATTTTCATAGCACATGAGAGACAATGGTACAAGTGTGATGTAACAAAAAAGGAACTTCTTCGAAAAGCGAGCTCGGCTGTGTGTGTGTGTGTGTGAGGTCCTATCAGACTCTAGTAATTTCTCAGAATGAGAAAGCCAACCTCAAGTGGGTTAAGGCATGTAGACAGGGCGGTGAGTGACCTGGGAGGTGTGCAATTCAGCTCAGGGCGAAGTCGCCTGATTGTGGTTCATGTCTGGTGATGGCGTCCAATGCTTCGGGCTTGTCATTCATCTAATAAAGAGGAGACGTGTGCATACGCTTTATAAATTAGTCCCGTTTGATTTTCCCATACCTCATTCAGCCACTTTAGACAGATTTCTAATAATTTAAAGCTGTTTACACGAGATACCATATTTAACAGAGCAAGAAATTGTTTTTCGACGCATTTTGTTAAATATTTACATAAAAAACAGTTTCAATCAAAAGTTGTAAATATTAATAAGATTTATACCTTGTATTGAAAACATAACTCATAAAATAATGACACGAACATTATTATTAAATATAAGGTATAAAAATTAAGTAAAACACGAATTATTAAAAGCAGCTACGTCTTGCTTTAACCCGTGTAAAATGCTATTACCATTATTTATTCCCACTATTATTTTAAGAATGGAGATTGCAGTATTAATTTTTTAGTGATATTTAGGTTATGAAATCGTTACAGTGATGTTTGTTTTTACATTAAAAGAATGTCATAGAATAATTATCAGGTTTTGTTGATTTACGAAAATGTTAGCTTAATGATTTTATTAGCGTACGACATTAATTTATTTCAGATTATTACAGACCTATATTAAGTCAGTTTTCTTACTGACTCTCCAATGTAGCTTCTGAAATCCGATAACATTTTAAGAATTCGTCTAGGACATTATTGCAGGTTGTGCTAAAAATGCAACTTACCTTCAGTGATAACTTGAAATAAAATGCTCTAGAAAATTAAAATGTCTCACGCACAGCTGTTAAAGCAATTTCGTGCATTGATATCAAATTTTGTGTAAGTATTTCTTACAGAATAAATTCATCTAAGATGTGGGTCGAACGTTTTCTTTGATAATCGAATATGCTTTTGGCTCGTTGTTGTTAGTAGCTTGATTCCGTCGATTAATGCGTTTGCTACCAGATGTCGCGAAATTTAGCTCCCTCCCGCACAAGTTTTGTGCAAAACCAAATCTCAGAAAAATTTATTCTTCGTATAATAAACCACATACGACTGGCAGTTAAAGAAAGCACTTAGTTAGGTGGAGAAAAATAATTAGAAAATTCACCCCTTTGACAAGTTGTTGTTCAAACATTAATTAATTAATTTATTGGGAACACATGACTACAAATTGTCCTTGATTGACTATGTTTTTAAGAGTGAATACTATACAGAGTGATTCAAAAGGTTAGGGACAAACTGAAGTAGCGTATAGAGGGACTCAGAGGGAACAACTTTCGAATAGGAATCCATGTCCTCCGAAGTTATCCTGAGTCAGTCGAGGCCATTGAGGGTAGGGAAGTTTGATAACATACCGCTGAAATAATCGTACTTTCCTATTGTCCTACTAGCCTGATTTTGTTTTTTATTAATGCACAAGGATTACATTAGCAATCTTACAAACCAAATTATTTTAGCGGTATGTTATCAGACTTCCCTACCTTCAATGGCCTCGACTGGCTCAGGATAATTTCGGAGGACATGGATTCCTATTCGAAAGTTGTTCTCTCTATACGCTCCTCCAGTTTGGCCCTAACCTTTTGAATCATCCTGTATATAAACATCGAAAAGATTGATTAGGAAGGAAGGCTGTCTTTGGAATGATGTATGAAAATGATAAAATGGCAGTTTTCTGAAGATACCTGATGTTGTGCTCGGCCGGGATGTTGGCCAAGCAGAAAATATTTAGAAAATTTATTATTATTATTATTCGTATATTGTTACAGGCATCAACAGCAGTATCGTTATTTTATTTTGGGGGAAACATTACTACTGAAGTACAGATAAATGTATGGGACTCAACCTCAAAGTTTCGAAAGCATTGCTTGTAATTGTCGAATTATAAACAGCAACTTGTTTCACAGATACAGCTCAAAGATTTTACAAGCTTGCATTTTCCCCTTAACAATGGAAGCCGAGAAAAATTATCTTATGAATGGACATAAACGAAGCAACGAACTTCATCCAATTACAATATTCAGTTAATATTTCCCGATTAATTAACTAATATCACTTTAGTCCTGTTCGGATTTCAGGGATTACACATCTAACGCAAGTACGATTTCGAAACGATGGAACAATACGGTTGTGTGTTCGAATCCTGCTCGAGAGATGGGGTGTTAGCCTTTTGTGTATGTTGTATTACTCTGTGCACGTGTTGGGTAGTGATAGGCGTCCATGGTGTCTACAATATTTGTTGGAAGTTTAACATTTTCTTAACCAGTTCTCAATTCAGTGCTAGAAGGATACACACAACTCGGATTAATGAAATCGAGAAACTCGCAAATTTTTGGTGGGAAACCTCTTGGTTAACTACCGCTGTAAGTACGGAGATAAAGCTGAAATGATAACATTAAAATATGTTCAA
>NW_019059738.1:23199-40833 GCF_000696155.1 Zootermopsis nevadensis
CGGAGGAAAACTCCGTGTTGCCTAGACCACGGCCTTGCCCAACACAAGTTATAAATTCGGGCACCGCCGGGAATCTAACCCGAGACCCCAGGATTACAAGGCCAGCGTTCTAACCGCTAGACCACCGTGGCTGTCATCTGGGGGTACGTGAACAAAAAAGGTTGAATACCACTGATCTATATCATGATTCGCGGTGTTTAGGCAATTCTCGTTGAGGAAACTAATGGCGATTACTTTGGAAATGTTCTCCAATTCAGTTCTTCTCTTTTTTACGTCTATTTTTGAGCATAGGTGTACTACAGGAAGGTCTCAACACACTTTATATTATCTCTTGAGAGGCCACTAACCACGATAATCACCTAGCTTAAGAGAAGACGTCTCAATAAACCACGTGGTAAAATATTAAAATGTTACTTACAGAGTAATAAGTCACAGTTCAAAAGTTTCTTTCAAAAGTTATTGATGTGGGGTCGTGTGTCTGACCGTCCATAGCTTTAACCACGAAAACAGCTGACCATACAGGACGAATTCAGCATAGAAAAGAACGCCCTGAATATAACAGGAACTTGTCTTGTTAAGATGCTAACCAGGAAGCTCAAAATCATGTTTACAGAAGCCTACCACTAGTCCCCATTCTCAGTCCTGAAGATGTTTCGATTAAATCCGTAAATAGCCGTGGTTCCTGTTAGCGCCCCAATTCTGGATTTTGATCACCAAGTGCATTTATGTGTTTCGTGTAATTCCCAGAACGAATAGCTTTTTGTAGTGGAGAGACGCCATGATTCTTTTAGGCAGGTACTGTATGCTTTATTATTAAATTAAATCAGTGGCGTAACGGCTCCAGAGAGCCAAAGCCGACTAGCTTGACTGCTGTCCTCACGTTCACGTGCCTACGCAGAGGTGAACGATCATCCAACTAGATTATAGGATGACGTGTGGTCAGCACGACGAAACTCCAGCCATTGCTAGCTTTCCTGACCGGATTACGCTACTAATCGTACCTCCCCAATTTCCTCACGATGCTGGGTTAGCACCGGTCCCATACACCGGTCGAAAGCTAATGAGAAAATTTCTTCTTCCCCGAGACTCGAACCAGCGCGCATTCCGTATCGCCGGTCCGAAGCATGATGCCTCATACCTCGCGGCTACGACGCGGGACATACTTTATTATTATTTTATTATTATTTTATTATTATTTATTTAGTGTTCTGTCTGAGGACAGGTCCATATGAACAGGATCCTTCCATCCTTTTCTCGGACTGGGACCTGTTCATATACGTTCTTGGCAGATGATCCAGAAGTGGTTTGCCATTGCCTTCTTCTGTGTGTGAATGGAGAAACCGGGGAAGCCCCCGGAGGAAAACTCCGGGTTGCCTAGACCACGGCCTTGCCCAACACAAGTTATAAATTCGGGCACCGCCGGGAATCGAACCCGAGACCCCAGGATTATAAGGCCAGCGTTCTAACCGCTAGACCACCGTGGCTGATTATTATTTATATGAATTTAATGCTTACAAAGGGTAAAATCATGATTTGGTTAAGCAGGAAAGTTGTCGGGAGAATTAAAATTCGGTTTCTTAGGCATTTGTCTTCGTCACGGTCGCAAAGGAATGGCCGATTGCACTTCGTAGGTGATTTATCATTCTGATGGAGCGACTAAGGGAATGCAGGAACAGCTCTCACAGGAATCGAAGCCGAGATCAGAAGTAAGAAGCGTGTGTGTGTGTGTGTGTGTGTGTGAACGTGTTCAGCGCCGATGTTCGGTCACTGGGGCGGTACATGTAAAAACTAAAACAGAAACAAAAAGTTTCTGCTGGCCGAGTTTCGAGCGGGAGAACTCTTCAGCGCTCATTAGGGAAGACTTTCTGTTCATTAACTAGTTCCATTGTAAGTTGCAATGCCTGCCCCCGTGTTTAGCGCCAAATCTAATGGTAAAAGAGATCGCGTTTGAACGTTTCCTGGGTTTAAACTTTAACATTCTCTAGAATGCGGAGCAGAAGCGAGGGCTTTGACTCTTGAAGCTGATTAAGAGGTGTTGGAAGTCCGAGGAAGTGGATGGAGAGGGATCGCGCCTTTGTTTTTCTGTAGTTTAGATCTCGACGTTTTTGTTTTGCGGAAGTCTGCAGTCTTACGACGGGCGTTGTCTCGGTCTTCGCCCTGTTTGTTCCGTGAACTGAGACGAAAGCCCGTGTGTGTGTGTGTGTGTGTGCAACTGTGCAGACGTTTCTCGAAAATGTTTGATACTCAGTAAGATTAAACACCAGAATTCGAAATAAAAAACATAGGTAGAAGTAAGCCTGTACAAGGCACAATGTCTAAATAATAAGTAAATACAATTCTGTATTGGATAAAAATTTAATTGGGTTTTATTCCAGTGCACAGTTTTGCGGATTCTTGTATGAAAGGAAACGTGTGTTCCTTGTATCACAAACTTTTGTTGACGGTTTACGTGGGATTGTAAAGGAGGCTGCCGCGACCTGCGTTTAAGATACAGACGTACAAACAATTAACAAAAACAAACAAGAAGCTCGAATCACGTAACCCGTAACAAATTATTTTCTAACTTCTATAAAAATTATGTTTCTTCAGTTGACAACTTTTGTTTCACCCTGTGATCAACGTTCGATCTGTCCTTGGCATAACAATTACATGGCAATAAGGAGAACTGGCACATTGTTAATTGTTATTTTAGGGAGTGATTGGACGGCCACACAACCCATATTAAAATATTTATCGATAGTTACGGTTCATACTGTTCGATTCGATTAACAAACCCGCAATATCTCTGTCGCTAACCGAGGGCTGGAGTAGGTCACGTCTTGCTGTAACCTGTTCGCGTCAGTTCGTCAGTTGCCTTTCAGCAGTCGAAGTGGAAGGATGTCCTTTTTCAAAAGTGCAACGAGTGTCCATTGTCGAACACTACGTGGCGTCTCCTTGATTAACTTGCGAGGATGAGTTTAAGGACACATTTCCCCAATCCTGCAGCGCAAATCAAATCGACGATGTCCGTCTGGCGACAGCGCTTACGTGACACAGAAAATCTTAACCGGGTTGCGTCAACCGCGAAAAAGGTGGACTTTACATTTCTTCTTATTATTTAAATATAATTTATTTTTGACACATAAAACATGTGACAGGAATTGACTGCCAGACATTTCGATCACCCTGTACTAGTAAATAATTCGTCAAGAATGACAGGAAATTTTTAAAGCAGTAAAGACACGTACGGCCAAAACCCCTTTAACATCATTACCGTGGCATCGGTTTTAAAAACGCAAATTTTTATGTGTTAGTCCGAAAATCCTTAACAGGACACGATTACCAACCAATTATAACATGACATTCACCTGCCAATCCTTTTTCCTTGCATGATCTATTCAATGGCATGCGAACTTCTTGCAACAGAATGATAGTTGAAATATCATTATGGAAACAGAAGAGTTTTACGGAATTTTTCTACGTCGTGGACTGGAGAAGCCATTTCGCAGGTTATAGTAATTTTAAGATTGTTGTATTGCGTTTGTTTTACGCGGAATATTGCGTCTGGTGTGTTCTGGATTAATTTGTGTCTGATTAGGAACCTCTACCGTAATAATTTGAATGCGTTACTAAACCTTCAGTTCCATAAAAAGCCAAGGTCATCATCATCTGAGCTACCGCGTTAGATTCTGCTTAATGCAATGGATCCATATCCGGGCTTAATCTTAATTAGTCGAGATTGTGAGTACTTTACAGCTGTGAGATGAACTTTACATTTCTAATCTCCTCTGTGTTTAGTAGGGCACTTATCTGAATGCCCATGAACTCAGTACCAGCAACTAGGAAAATGAAGTAAAGGCTTCGTGTGGCCATCGTCTTAGTATTTAATTTGTCCAAAAAATATTTCCGAAATAAACTCTGTCTTTGTTACGAATAAGCGAAAGTTTTTATGACAAAATTAAGATATCAAAGTTCGAATCAAGTTTAACTCTAATAGGTTCATTTTAGTTTTAAAGGGAAAACAGGCACACGAATTTTATTATTTCATAATCCGCCAGTCCATGTAAGGAAATTG
Organism: Zootermopsis nevadensis; assembly: GCF_000696155.1. The sequence continues at coordinate 27,254 of NW_019059738.1, forward strand.
GGCTATACGTACATGTAATATCGAAAAATGTATCGTCCCCGTGAATCGGAGAACTTGCCATATTACCCAATCGGGAAAACAATTAAATTTTCTCATATCCTATAGCAAGGTTTCATCAGAATCCACTCAACCGTACATGACGGACACACACGCGGCGAAATTGAAACTGGGTCCAGGTTCGTCGGATATGTGCCGTCACCACTCCATCCTCGTTGGATTTGCCATGCGCATTGCGCGTTGTATCCAGAATTTCCAACACATTGGTACTGAATTAAAGGATGGTGTAGGCTGGACTGTATTTGGCTGCGTACCGCTCTGCTAACCCTTATAGTTAGTAGATATCGGATTCAACATTTTTTTTTAATTTTTCAGTGGAGATTGCTTTAAAAAAACATACGAATATCAGTATAACTGCAAGAGTGAACCGTAAACCGTGATTTGAGGAACGCAAGCTGTCCACGAGACATAGTCGAGGGTTCCTACAATATTTTTTTTTAATGCCGAATTAATTTTAATTTGATCGCAAATGTCTAGTCATCTAAAACTCTCAAAGCTGAGTCTAGAGAAAAATCATTGCGTCTAATTGTAGTCCATTTCATAAAGAAGTTATATTGGGTAATTTTTGTAATTATTCTCGCTTTCAAATGAAAAAAAAACAGTGTGAAATAGCATTAGCACTGACTAGAATTTGGTGACTCGAATGCTATATATCGTCTAGATTACTCGCTTAACTAAAGACAGACCCAATTGCTGTATCGTGTAGCTCAGTAAGTTAAAGACAGTTTGATTCTTCACTGAAACAATCGATTTAAAAAGCACTCCCTTACAACCCAGTCGGAAAAAAATTAATAAAATAAATAAAATTAATGAAAACAATCATTGCTGAAGTGTTATGATGCAAGGAGACTTGTGTAATTAAGTCAGTAATAGATTCCGTCTTAAACAGGAGGCAGATCTCATTAAATGGTCCTGAGGGACGCTTAGTAACTTTCAAGTTGGTGAAATGACCTATCTAGGTCGCCTAGTTTTGTCAGGTTAGTGGATTTTGAGATCCTGCCGTCACGTGACTAAGGTGGGACGAACAAGGAATGCGTTTGGTTTGAAAACGGAAGAAATGTAAAGAAGAATTTATAAACGTGAATCGTAGGTAGATGCGTTTTACCTGGGGTTATATCTGATGCCTGCCTGTGTTGAACCTTCTGAGTCTGCTAGTACAGTGACGTAATGACTTTGTGCACCTTAAAAATAAAATAAAATGACTATCTCTGTGAAAAATAAATTATTTTCGCAATAAATGAATACAAAGTCAGGGTCGGATTTAAGGTCTGAATGAGTACATTCGATAATTCTGGGTATCAAGATGAAGGGAATGTTCAGAGCTTGTGTAATGCAAATGCAATATTTTCTGCTGTGTGTGTATTGACATTTCACTATCTGCACGTCAGAACCAGGAGTATTTTGTGACAAATAAAACAGAGTAATGTCAACGTTAATCGACTAATCGATAGCTCTATATTCAGATTTCGATATTCTGGACAGAAATGAAATAGTGCCTGCAGACAGTTTCTACATGTAAATATTTCCTTTACATTGGTACAAAGTAATTATTTCTATTTAAATCGGGTGATGTTATTTCATGCTTGATTAATCATGAGCGGACGTTTCGGTGTAGTGGTTTTCTTCCTTCGTGTTAGGCACAAATATTTTCCCCATAACCTTTATTATTATTCAGTGTTCTGTCTTACGACAGGTCCATTGCTCTGCCCAAAAAGAGCTCTCCAGTTTTCCCTATCCTCAGCTTCTCGTTTTAATTCCTGGAACGTCATCTTCTTTCCTTGTTTAAGGTCGTCGGTTAGCTGTATCAATCTTCTTCCTAGTCCTCTCTTTCCTTCAACCTGGCCTTCGATGATATCACTCATTAATCCATTCTTCTCCAACACCACATTTCAAAACTCTCCAGGTATTTCCGTTCCTTCTTCCTGAGTGTCCAAGTCTCTGCTCCATACAGCGCGACACTTCACTAGTTTCTTCTTCATCTCCAAGCCCAACTTGCTAGTGAGAAGTATCCTCTTCTTGACGAAAGCTGCCTTGGCCATGGCCATAACCTTTACTCAAACATTTGTAATTTATGTTCTCCCCTTAATATGGGAGACCGAACCGGGAACATTACAGTTTGGGCAATAGAAAACTACACCTATAAGAACGTGTGGCGAACTACGTATTCAACAGGGCATTATGACTCGTGTGATCTTCATTAACATTGCGTCCCATCTACGTCCAGGTCTCTTAAGGCATTCGAACTACAATTTTTATACACTTCTCATTTTAGTTCGCATATTTTCTGACCATCCCACTCAGCGATGTGTTAGGTGGAAAAGTTACTAATTTATTTTACTTATGGATGCAAGAAATGCATTAATTTGTCTGTTCATTGAAGATTTTACAACAAAATCATAATTTATTTGGTGTAATTAAGGATATTATAGTGAAAAACAATACTCTTATAATTTTTGCCGGGTAATTAATTCGGAGAAGTGCTAGAATCTGTATGAATCATTAGTATGACCAATGCACGCAGTGTATTATTATCATGACATTTCTTTAACAGTGCAACAGAAATTTTTCGTCAAAAGTTAAATGTATCACTGTCATCTTCACGTGTCCACTACCTATCACAACTATCACAACTATTACACTTTTCTGAACTCGTGGCATCCAAATGCGTCATCTCCTGGCCTTTCTGTCTGCTGGAACGTGAAAAGACGTCGTACCTCTTTTGTTGATGTTGATGTTGTTGTTGTTGGCTTTGTTTGTTCCGCCGTCTGTTGGCGGAGTGTTCTGGTTGCCCAATCGTGGGGGGAAAAAGTGTTTATCCAGAAACACTGTTAAAGGATCACACCTTTGGTTGGGGAGGATGGCTAGCGAAGGCGAACTTTTGACACACAAAAACAGAGTTCGAAATCCTCCAATGGAAAATCCATTCTCCGAGATCAAAAAAGCGCATTTAAACTTAATGGTGAAGACCATGGTGATATGGATTTTGATGCCGAAGTAGGTATAATTAATATCCATTGCAAGTAGGTGTCTTTTTGAAATTTGGTTCCAAGAAATCCTGTTATTTGTTAAATTTTCTGATCTTTGAACACAAAAACTGCCACGGTGGTCTAGCGGTTAGAACGCTGGCCTTGTAATCCTGGGGTCTCGGGTTCGATTCCCGGCGGTGCCCGAATTTATGACTTGTGTTGGGCAAGGCCGTGGTCTAGGCATCACGGAGTTTTCCTCCGGGGGCTTCCCCGGTTTCTCCGTGGCTTCCCAACAATTACTCCATTCACACACAGAAGAAGGCAATGGCAAACCACTTCTGGATCATCTGCCAAGAACGTATATGAACAGGTCCCAGTCCGAGAAAAGGAGGGAAGGATCCTGTTCATATGGACCTGTCGTCAGACAGAACACTCAAATAATAATAAATAATTGAACAGAAGAAGTACAGTGTGTCCACAAAGTCCCTTCGGGGTTTTGAAAAATTATAGCGCGCAAACAAATTGAGCTAGTCACATGCAGTTTGCGGCAGATTACAGTGAAACTCTGGAAGATGGTGCTCCAACTCATTGGGGTCTGCAGGTACGCGCGTACCTAGGCAGGACATTTCCAGGAAGATGGATTGGCAGAGACGGTCCAGTGCCTTGGCCTCCACGTTCATCAGACATAACACCATTGGACTTTTTTTCTTTGGGGTTATGTCAAGAGCAATGTGTTCCGAACACCAGTTAACGGATTTGATGACCTGAAAACCCGTATCAGGAATGCAATCTGCTATTCCAGTGGACATGCTCCACAGAACATGGCAAGAGCTCGAATATCGTCTGGACGTTCTCCGTGCTACCAAGGGAGCCCACATCGAGGTCTACTGAGGTCAGTAAAAATCTTCCAGAGCTTCACTGTAATCTGCCGCAAGTCGCATGTGGCTAGCTCAATTTGTTTGCTCGCCATAATTTTTCATGAAGGTACTTTGTGGACATACTGTATCATAAATGATACCGATGGGAGCGTACGCGTTTCGCGTTGCACGTGAAGATATTTGCAGTAAGTGCTTCAGTGCTCCATCTAATGACCGGGTAAGGATTAGTTCAGGACCCTCTTACATGACTATTGAGTGGGACGGCGGACCATATATCTCCTGTGATGGATTATGCGTGCCGCTGCTCGCATCCGTGTCCGGAGGCCGAAACTGCTGCAGTCCGAGTGCGTCTTGGTTCGTCAGTAACACGTAAATTCACGACGGACTGAAAATTCCTGCTTTCACCAATCACATGTGGGCATTAACTGAGAACTTCAACTAAAAGTCAGCTGATGCGGGGACCCGCCTTGTTCGTCGTCAGCGTGGAAGGTGGTTATGCTTGTCGAGGGCTGCCTGATGTTACCAGCGGTTTGCCGAGGATGACGGATGTTCAGCGGGCTGTTTGGCTAACCCGACTGAGTTTTTCCGTGATTTTCCTCAGTTGTAAGGCGGATACCAGGGGATAGTTTAAACGGGGTGAGGCTCGATTCTCCCCAACTGAGGAAGTCTTCAGTCATCCTTTGTGGGTTCAACCCCGATATTTGCGTCCAACCAAAGTTATTTTCTCAGATGACAAATTGCGTGACGGGAGTCTGCCCAACTGCAAGCAACAACGTACCAAAGTTGGGACGGCCTTCACCCGAGACAAAAACCCATTAGCGTAAGTGCGTCAGCACTTATATTTTGTTAGAAACTCCTGTGGTTGTCTCCATGTGTTTCGAACGCAGGAGTTTTCTAGCAGAGCTTTCGTTTCGCGCGCTGCGGGTCTGTTCCATTGTTCTCCTCAGGTTGCTGTATTGAACACGCTCGATCGCCGTTGACCTAATTCTGCATTAGTCCGCAGTGTCTGAGTTCATCTTGATTGTGTGTTCTCATATGAAAACGCTGGGCCCGTCCCTTTGTTTGACAGACTGGATTATGTAATCCTGGAATAGTCTGCTGGTTGGCAGATTGCGTCGCGGTCCTTGTCTCTGCTGTCAGATTGCTGTCTGCTGTGTCGAGGTCTTCCGCGGTGACAATAACAGTTCACATTCAGACTCGGTTATGACGTCATCCTGGGGACCGGAGAAATTACGTGATTATAAACGAGGGTCGTGCTAACCGACGAAAGGATTAAATCAGATTTAAAGAAGAAATATACAGGATCATTTTGTGCAGCACCAAAATACGCTTTAAATGTGAACTAGATCTTATTTTCCATGTGGTTTGAATTCTGGAATTACTCAAATCAATTTCCCGGAGCTTTTTGTTTCTTTCCACTCTCAATTTGTGGTATCCTCCACTCTTAACACTTTTCTTTTCTTTTCGATTTCAGCCATTCTGTCACTGAAGCTACTGTACTTTTTCCACGCATTTTCAGAAGGCAGTGAAAATTTAAAAGCACCCAAGGTCACTAGATTTTGTTTAAAAAGGGTCGTTGACACAGAGGGTAAACTTCGCCGTCCAGAGGTGCAGTTTGTGTCCATGCAAAGACGTGGCGTGAGAACACGGTGCCAGTCGTCGTTATGAACGAACTGGCTATTCCTCGAAGGTCTTTGTGAGAGAGGCAGAAAGGCGCGTGTTTTATGGAGATTTAATTAGTACCACTCAATAAAAGACGCTGTATATATATATATTTAATTTTCTATTACAGTTTTTATTTTCAAACAAGTCATTTTTTGCGTTTGGAGAAACTTTGATATGCTTTGGGACTACAGCTGTTTCTGGATTCCAGTGCAGTGATGATGGTATTGCTTGAACGGGAGGGTGAGGCTGTGACGTTGTTGGGTTCGGGATCCTCGTGTGTCTGTTCTGGTGAGAAACGACCTGCTGAGTACGTCTTTGCCGGACAATGTGTGTAGATGGTATTGGTGTGGGACGACATCTGTTTGTCCCGGTAGCCGCAGTTGTCTTATTTGACCTGTTTGCGGAACAAACTTGTTTACAGTATCTCTCCTTGAGCAGTTTTCCAGCCCCTTAGCTAGTGCTCAAGTCTGCTGAGATAAACCTCTAGGTAACCGACGAGAAGGGATGGAATACGTCGGCCGTGTAGTCCGCATAATGCGTTAGCTCGACGTTGCGGGAGGGCGTAGGCATTTCGTTTATACGGACTCAGGAGACAAGTCGGTCCTGGGGCCACTACGCTTGAAATTCAGACTTCAGGGAAATTGTTCGTAATGATCTCGGACGGAGGTGGAACAAAGGGAATGGGCACCGTCTCCTTTGCGAGTGCTGCTTACGTTCTTCAGGGCAAAAACGAAGTGCTCGCATGAGCTGCTCACGGAGAAGTCCCCCAACCCTCGGTGTTGTCGAGATATAGCCCGATTCTGATGATCCGGTCCACGTGTTTCAAGCTTTTCTTTGCGGAAATCCTGGCGTTCTACAGCTGGATAGGATGACCCAGGTTAACGTTCCGTTTTCAACCATGGTCGACATACAGACATGTGGCAGAGGTGCTCTTTGAACCTCGTCTTACTTTAACGTCCCCTGTAATGACCTGAACTCATGCTGTAACCGGAGGCACCTCGCAGTATTTCGTTATCCCAGTAACCAAGAAAACCCACGAGCAACGCGCTGGTTCAGTAACAATATCAGCAAATCCTTTGTGACGCTTGAAAAGAGTTAAGTGCAGAAGCGAAGTCTCGTATAACCGGTTCAAGTGACCCCTCGTGAAGGTGATAGAGCGGTCGGTGTACGTGGCACAATCCTGACTTCGTACCCCAAAAGCATATTTAACGCATCCCTCCTCGAATTTTGCGTTATGTTTGTCCCACCGCTGTGATATTTCCTTTTTTGTCTGTGCTGTGGTACATTGGTGCTTTCAAAGCCGTATTTAATTAATTTTTTGTGTTTTTCACACATAGAAAATAATCCCTTACTTCAAATGAACACATATAACATATATGTAATTCGGTGGATTTATGCTGTGACGCTACATTCCCTGACTTGGACGCGGATTTATTTACGCATGTATCACGGCCTGTTGATTTCCATGTTCAGTGCAGATCTACACGCATTTGTGAGCCATATTTTAAAGCGTGTTCATTTTTAAAAGAGGGTTGTTATTTGTTATAAAGGGATGTGTGTAGTTCTTTATCAAAATTTAATTGAGTAAAGACCGTAATATTTTTCAGTGCATCAGAAGAATTTAAAAAAAGGCTGGATACTGGAGCCCAATTATGCAACAGCCAGCAACACAGCCCCTAGATGAATATTCTTGCTGATCGTAATCGCCTCCCCGCGTTAGCTGAAGGACGTTGAAAGAGGTTGGATGTCTTGTAATAAATTCCTGTTTTACAACGAAATCCGCGACTCAACTTTTGTGAGAGACAGAAAAACTGCGAATAAGCTGGCACACAATATTACATTCAAAATTCTCAGAAGATATCATCTTTGTAGTAACTTGTTTGCTTTAACCTGCTATTAAAGTTGTGGACCTCAGGGCTCATTTGCCAGTTGTTACGAGATAAAGCTGACGATTACTGGTTTAGTGCTAGCAACATTAGAATTTTGTCATGCGACTTTGTTGAACGCTGTACATTGCAGATCGTTTCAAACGATTTCTTGTAACTGATTGCGACCTTCGTAAAAAAACATTAAAATATACTAATAAAAATTATGTCTGTATGCCAGCAAGTCGTCAGAAATCCTAAGTTTTCCAAGTGATAACTTCCATTCAGATGTTTAAGTTGATTCTCTACTCTAAAGGAAATTTCCGAGCTGTAGTCGCATCGAATCTGTGCAAGATTTACATTTAATTCATGTTTGCAGTTGTTCCCTGATGTATTCAGATATTTGATGTCATTACGGTATTTTTGGAAAGCTCCATTGTTTAAATTCCTTGTGACTAGTTTTTCCTGTGTACGATTTAACATATTTTGATGCCGGCGGTATAGTCGGCGCAGTAGTTTTTGGCCGGTGGAATTTTCAAGGGGAAGGCTAGGAGCGAGTCTCTTTTGCGATAGTATAATGCTGACTGCACCGAGGAGCTTATCGGACTGAACGCCCAAACAAAAGAAATACGCTGACCGTGCCACCTCAGGTACACAGACTAGGCCCGTCCGCCAGCTCCGATAGCTTCTCCGCCGGCCAAAAACGTATCTGAAGTGGTAGGCGACGTTTCAGTTTTAGCAATTGATTATGGCGTCTAAAATGATTCTGGAAATGCTTTTGTAGAAGTAGTGACTGGTATTTTCACGTTACTAGCAAGTTTAGTTCGAAGAATGCTGGTAGCTTGTTCGCAAGAGATTAATTAATGTCTTATTATTGAATGCGCGCGCAGCTGTATTGCACTTAAGCTGCTCTTTTGCGAGAGCTTCATTACGTACAAGACACTGTCGACGTTCTACGTTCACGAGTTAATGAGTAAAACCGAACGCCATAAAACCTGATGTTTTGTCATTAACAGTCGCTTTCGCCTTTAAAACTTCGCACGGTGTCAGGAGACGCTAACAATCCGAGCCCATAACCACTCGTAACAATCTAGGTTTTAACACGTAGGTATATTTGAATTTCTTAGCTCCTGTCTCGAGAAAAGCCAATAGAAAGGACACCACCACAATTACAGTTCCTTCGGGTCACGTCCATTACAGAACACTGCCTACAGCTCTACTCAGACTGCCTAATCTTTATGCATTTCATACTACATAATCACCACTGAGAATACTACTATATAACTTTATAAAAACTGAAGTTGTGTGTTTTGCAGTAAATTAATTCGGTTTTATGGTAAATACGTTTCATTTTTCATGTATTTTGTTACGATTAACCATGTTTAGGAACCACAGACCCTGCAAAACTGGCTTAAGATTAATATTTTCATTCATTCCAGTATTTGACGAAGTTTCGACGCTGCATAAAACAAAATTAGAGGTTATAGCTTAATTAGCCAGTGATCATTATGCCAAGGGATAGATTACTAAAGCCATGCTACCTGGGCAGGGACTGCCACGGTGGTCTAGTGGTTAGAACGCTGGCCTTGTAATCCTGGGGTCTCTTGTTCGATTCCCGGCGGTGCCCGAATTTATAACTTGTGTTGGGCAAGGTCGTGGTCTAGGCAACACGGAGTTTTCCTCCGGGGGCTTCCCCGGTGTCTCCGTGGCATCCCAACAATTACTCCATTCACACACAGAATAAGGCAATGGCAAACCACTTCTGGATCATCTGCTAAGAACGTATATGAACAGGTCCCAGTCCGAGAAAAGGATGGAAGGATCCTGTTCATATGGACCTGTCGTCAGACAGAACACTAAATAATAATATAATAACCTGGGCAGGGACGATCATAGTCGGAAAATTAGGACTAGGAAACAAAGAACGGATGTGGGCAAATATTCCTTTGTAAATAGGAACATAAGAAGCTGGAACCAATTACCTCCAGTCGTGCTAGAATCTTTCCCCTGTAAATTAGGCACCTTTAGAAAGAGGGTTAGAAAAGTAGTTACAAGCAAGGGGTTATTAAGTGGGGATTAGATGGTGATAAGGGAAGTGAAGTGTCTTAGTCTCCAAGTGATGAAGGGCTGTAGTTCTTTGGGATAAAAGTTTCATGTACTGAGAGCGGACTTTATATTCTAATCTAAGTATTGTGATTAATTAGTGGATGTGTGTTTTTGTATTGTGTGTGAGTGTGTCCACGTAAGGTGGAATGTTCTTGTAAGGGTGGATGTCTAGTTATGTATGTAGGATGTTCTACGGAGTGTACTTGTTTATATAATATGAATTTTGTTGTAATTGTAGAGTGTAAGGACCACTGCCACCGGGTGCAAACCCAATTGCAGTAAATAAATAATAATAATAATAATAATAAATAATCTGGAGAGATTGTGATGGAAATTACAGTAGAAACTGAAATAATATTAATTGTTTCAAAGTTTGTATCACTGCATGGTTACAAGTTGTCTCTTGCAGTCAGTTAAATAAAGTGTCAATTGAATAAAAATTTTCTTGGATATTATCCATCGTCTAGTAAATATAAAACGTAAAACGACGTTTCGGAGATGGGACTCTATATCCGTCTTCAGGTTCCTACTCAGTTGGGCCCACTAGATAGAGCTAATCCCTATCTCCGGAGATAGGGATTTACGTTTTATATTTACTAGACGATGGATAATATCCAAGAAAATTTTTATTCAATTGACTCTTCACCATCGTCAAGAAGTTTTAGATTTGATATAAATAAAGTGTCATCGAAAATGTCTGAATTGTCTGCGGGAACGTTTCTAAACAGCGTTAGTTGTGTTACCACCTCAGACATTAGAGGAGCTTTGGTATTCTCCACGTGTGATGTCCTTGAAATGCGTGTCATAATAGTTCATGCGAAATTTATTAAATCGGTTTTGTTAATTTTGTGTCTGCGCAATGCAAGTTTTTAACACAACAACAAACTGTAATTGACCTCGCGGATTAGCGCATTGCGTGAGCAGGTTACCACATGTGACCTGCGTGCAGACTTGTACAGTCGCATCGATATTGTGTGTTTATGAATGCAATCTGATTGTACTGAATTCCAGCCATTAATTAATATTTTTATATGACTTTTCATGCCTCCTCATTTTGGAAGGCTTACTTTGACCAGGAAGTAGGTGGCGAGTGCGATGTGGAGGTGACCGGAAGAGGAAAGGGCTGGAGCGCTGTCCAGTTAGGAAAAACACGGAAAGAAGTTTTATCGACGAACAAGTTAGGAAGGCGTTTGCATGCACACCGTTTGAAGAAGATATTCTCTCACCGCTTTTTCCCAAACACAAAATCTGCTTTCGACTGGGCAGATCGCCGTCCTGACCTTTCTCCGGTCACATCCCAAAATCACCCCACTCACCATTTACTGCCTGGTGCACAAACAAACGACTTCCTGGACTCGAAGTTACCCGTCCACTCTGAAGGTGGCAATGGCAGTGTTTTTCGAAGTGTTGTTAAACATTAATATTCCACGAGGCATGTCCCCTAAAACCAATGTTACGTGTTTGTAATTGCAGGCAACTCACATTTCAGACTGGACAGTGATGACCCTTGAACTAGGTGATCGGTTTTAACCCAATATTAAAAACGCAGGACGGACAGCGCTTTAATTGGACGTTATTTGTCCAGTTGAGATATTAAAAACATTTTTTATAGAATACCTGTCTCGAAAATTAATAGGGGAACTGATACCTCAATACGAGTGTGATATATTGTTCTTGTTATGAAGGGGTGAGAGAGGCTGTGTCTGTGTGGGACTGGACCTCATACGGGCCTATTGTCCCTCCCCCAAATGATATATGAGTAAACATGGAGCATCTATGAAGTGACACTGACGAGGAAGCCGAGGGACTCGGAGAGAAAGCTGTCCCAGTGCCACTTTGTCCACCGGAAATCCGCGAGGACCAAACCTTGTGAGGAGACCCGGGCCGTCGTGACGACAGCCCGGACGGCCGATTCTGGTGTCGAGGAACACGGTCAAGGCCCTCGATCTGAAAGTCTGCTGTCCACTCGTCAGTCAGCCTCGGATGAAGAAATCAAACGGGCAGATAAATTATTAGCGTCTAGCAAGACCGGACGTGTCAGAACACTTTTTAGCAACATCGGTTTGGCCCGCGTAAATAATTATTTTTTCTGTTTTATTTCGCGTATATTGCACCAGAAAAGTCTGTGTCCTTTGCGTTCTATCTGAAACGTATCGTATCCTTTTTCTTCTTATGTAGAGAACAACTGAATCGTTTCGCCTTATCTACATGCTAAAAGCATTTGTACATAATGCGTGTCTTTATACAATATATGTAATTTAGTGATAATGCTGCTGATTTGTGCGCTTATTTTCACTAAACTAGAGCAGAGCGCTCCTTTCGGAGTTCCTCTGAGGGTTGGTCAAGTTTTTAAAACGTAACCAACCCCCCCTTCGGTTGCGTTTTAAAATCTTGAGTAAGAAACTAAACCAACCCCCCCGAATGGGGGTTAAAACACTTGACCAACCCCTCCCTTCGGGGGAGTTGGTTGCGTTTTAAAATCTTGAATAAGAAACTAAACCAACCCCCCGAATTGGGGGTTAAAACACTTGGTCAAGTGTTTAAAACGCAACCAACCCCCCTTTGCGGGGGTTGGTCGCGTTTTAAAATCTTACGTAAGACACTAAACTAACCCCCCCGGAGGGGTTAGTTTAGTTTCTTACTCAAGTCATTTGTTTACTCGGCATTGTTGTGTTGGTACAACAATGCCGAGTAAACAAATATAACGTAACATTGTTTGATGACGTCATTTTTTGACGACAGCGGGGAATCAAAAATTTTTATAGTAGACTACGTCAGAGCTTTATCAGGGTTTTGGTTTTTAAAAAGTTTTGTTGGTTATCCAGTCTGAATGTCAACATGACAACCAATTTCACTGCGCTAGCCTTGGGCGGACGTTACTATAAGAGACTTTTATTTTATTGAGCGATATCAGGTTATGCTGTAGCATTACATCGGTCAGGATTTTAGTACGGTTCAACAGAATGATTCCATACTATTATGACGGTAATCGTCAACAGATTAAGGAACTAAATTTAAAACGTATTTCCGACAACCCAGTGAAATACGTGCATTGTCTGCTGAACTACAGGAAAGGAGCCCCCGATATCGTTGGAATTGTACCTTTGAGTAATTCCATTAAGCCGGTGGATTCTTCTACGTTTGCGGATTGAAACAGATTAAAATGCAGTCACCGAATGAGCTAAGAAAAATCTCGTAGCTGAAAGTACAGTAGACAGGTTGACCTAGATGCAGTTGGCATGTAGGTAAATTGCACTGGAACCCCAGCGAAAATTATAGAAACTGGTTTTCAGTTCGCCGCATTTAAGAGAAGGATAACTGGAAGGAATTCTGGAAGACGTCTTCTTGCATCGGAAACATAACCTTAAGGCGTTACATTATCATCCATGGTTAGGTTTGCTTAAACGTCATCCATTATGTGGAAACTTACATTGTCATCCATGGTTAGTTGTGCTTAAACGTCATCCATTATGTGGAAACTCTGAGTACTGCTGCATGGATTACGCCATTGGATTCAAAATTTCAGCAGCGACTGTATGTTGTCGTAAGATTATTGCAATGATAAATTAGTAATTTCGATATTTTCGTGTGCCTCTGTCTTTACGGGAAATTTTCGGATGCTTCGTTCTATAAATGCGTAATTCTGATTCATGATCCTTTTCCATGGTCCATTTGCCTTAACGAAAAAGAGCTTGTCGCTGCCCTGTTGCGCAGTTTCGATATCTACTTTGTCACTGTGACGCTTAAATGTCTTGTGAAGATGGAAACGAGACATTTTTTAACGTTAAAAAAGGGTGCCCGCTTTTGAGTTATTCCCTGAAGCGTTCAGCTTCCTGTAATGTCTGAAGGAACCCTGCGCATAAGGTTAGGTTAGGTGATGATACGAGTTTCAGCGTCGAATTTAGAGACCTGTGTACGAGGTGCGATCGGAAAGTTTCAAGACTGCGCCTATAAAAACCCGTACACTTATCTCAGGTATTAAATTCATCCATCACCCTCGAAGTAGTTCCCCTGGGAGTGAACACAACGATCCCAGCGCCGCT
>NW_019059738.1:46278-61102 GCF_000696155.1 Zootermopsis nevadensis
TTGCCAGTGTCGAGGCCGTATCTGGAATCTACCAGCTTCTGACACGATGACCGTCGACGACTGTTTCTCCAGAGATGAAAAAGCCGGAGCTTGAAGCTGAATGTACTGGGCATTACCTCCATTCCCCCTCTCAGTTCTTGACGTTGTGTTTAGGCACAGGAACCATCTCACTCTCCTCCCTCTCCAACATTTTATTCTTGAAGGCCGCGTTCAAGAAGTCCCGAGGTCTGAGACAGGCTAGCTCAGCCCGCGTGTTTACTTAACATTCTCTCCGAGTCCATGTCTGTCGTCTGCCGAACTTGGCCTGTGTCACATCCAGACGCCTACTGCGGTCTCTACTTCCCGAACTTTCTCCAGGCTAATGCCGGGATGGAACGTCAACAACATCTTGACAACTTCCTTTCTCATCTTTTTGCAATCCGTCATTCAGACTTCTTACCATTTAACGCTGTATCAAGCCAGTTGATGGAGCGCTTTTAAATAACCCAAGAATCCATATCCTAAATCACCTTCCACAATAATCCTTCGACTTGATTTGTGGAACTCCTCAGGTTTTGTAACAGTGAATATGATTTTGTAGATCAGAGTCGTTCTGTGCCACGGAAATTCGCAGTGTTTTCATGTTCTGATACTAAATTCGGCGAAAGTAATCCAGCAATCATTCGTCGTGATCAGCTGCATGTATAAACGATCTTCTTCTGTTAGAAGATGACGAGTTTTGATGACGTCAGAGCTCCAGATTTTGAAGCCGGAAGTTTTATGTTTGAATACTGGTAATTCCTCTTGTAAAAGACGTATTTTTTCATGAAAACCTATTACTAAGTCGATGATGCCTTAAAATTGAGGTAAAATGGTAGTTTCTGTTTTATTTAACGCTTTATTCTCAGTTTCATTTGTAATTTAGAGTCGAATTACTGGTCGTGTTTAATTGTTAAATATAAGAAAGGAAGTGGTTGTCGCCAGTTTGAAAGTTTTGGTATTTGTATGAAGGAACTGAGGAAGACCACGAAAAAAGTTAGCACCGCGTCGATGTCTGAACTTCTGATTGCTACTCGCTTTGAGGCAACCGTCTTGTGATACGTTGTGTGTGCCATCCTGACAGTAGCTAGTACGTAGTACCACCGCCTCTCCTCTGGCGTTTTGCGCACAGCTGCGCATGCGTGTGGACTCTGGGAATTGTTACCTCTTACAGACCTCATAAACAATGGGTAAAAATAATTCTTTCGTCTTCCAGAGTCTGAATATCGAAAGCAAGAACAAACATGTGTGGATCTATGAGTATGATAGGTTTATGGCCTATTTTTGAAGGATCAGTAATGACAGAAATGTTTTAAAGATTTGTATTATCGTACCCCAGAATTGAAGAAATGTTTAGGTATTAAACTAAAAATCAAATTTTTACATAAATAACTTTTTAAAAACAGTTATTTGATTGGAACAGTCGACGTACCGAAATTATGTGTATATATATTACTGAAAGTTGCTTCGCCAGCGGGGAGTGAGTTTGAGAAACGAGTGTAACCCGACATTAACCGACTGTGGCCGATTCAGAGTGCAAGCGCACTGGCAGGGATGCTAACTTTCGTACAGTGATTTTGAAGGTAAATATTCGCGTCTTATAAGCCGAAAAATACAGTGTGTAATTTTTTGCATTACTGTTTCACAAAAATCGTCCTGAGCGCCCTGTTCCCGGACAGCACCAGTTTGTGGCCCCATGTTTTATGAGGGACAAAGTTCCATACCCGTGTAAAACAAAAAGTTATATTTTAATCTAATGGCTTTTAGATACGAAGTGGAGAGGTTGTGTTTCTTTAGTGTGGCATCGAGCATTACCAGTATTTGATTGCCTCCAAACTTCGTGCTGAATGTAGTTTTGATTTCTGATTTTCACTGCCAAATATTTTAATTCTGCCGTGTCTCACAAAGAAGAAGTAGCTATCATTACATAATGTTTTTCCGTAATCTCTGGTTAGGGGACATGCACACAAACTGTTCGATCTGCTTCTTTTTAAAACTCAGTGGATCAAGAAGTGTTGGTACGAATGAAGCAAGAGTCCAGTAATGTTCGTCTTTTATGCCGGCAGGTTGGCCGCCCCTGCGCCGTGTTGAGCGCAGTTAATTGAGCCGTGACGTGGTCTCCTCGCGGTCGTCATGAGGGAGTGACTGTCTGAGCTATTGGATCTTCTTCGCTGTTGGCAGGAAGCGAGAGCTACCAGCTGCAAGCGAGTGGGTGTTTGTTTGTCGCGTTGTATCAATTGTGTGTTTCGGGGTCAGCCCCTAGACTGTTGCTCCAAGCACTGCACTGCAAACAAACTTGTGTGCTTTTGCAAGTGGAGAGCGCCTTTCGTGCTGTTCAACAACGCATTCTGAGAAAAAGAATGGGAATTCTTCTTTTCTGATTGGAAGTCTGAAGGAAGGTAAGTGACAACTTCGAATACAATTTGTTGCAAGTTATGACATGAAGTCACACACCAGTTATACATGTCTCATTTTTCTTCGTTTTCGTACTGATTTTCAGTGCAGTTGGCTTTGATACCCTTAAGTTTCAGTACTCGTCTGCGTTCCCGAAAGACTTGTTTCCGTTCATATTGGGTACTTCGGTTGCCACTGACATCCTAATAGATCCCTTGCCAAAAAAAACCTCTCGTTGTCAGACACTTATCTCCATAGTGAACTGCCATTCTTTTGCAATAGTCAACTTGTTTTAACGCAATGTGATTACAAAATTCGGATCGTAGGTCGTTGTTTTTCTCAGGCTTGTTCGATTAATGTTGTGACTACATACAGAGTATCAGAAGAGACTGCAAACCAATGGTATTAACGTAAGCGAAGTTTCAAATTATTAAAATTCCCCACCTTTGCTGGTGTCGCAGAGTTCGAGGCGTGTTGGAGGGAATCTACACTGTTCTAGTTTAAAGTTGCAAGCTTATTCATGCTGACGTTTAATTAGAAAATCACTCACCCTGAAGATGGCGACGTACCTTCTCTGTGGAGGAGTTTGGATACGTTCAGCTATTGACTCAGATTGTCCTCGAAAGACGAGGATAAACATCGAGATTATTTTTGTTTCATATTTAACATGTGAACTTAGAAGTGAAGTTGCGGAATGCTATAAATGGCTGTTGTAATGTGCAAAGCGAAAATTAAAAATTATTAACAATCCATCCTCAATTATATGATATCGGCCATCTTCTTGGAGTTTTCCAGAATGCCTGTAAATGTTATAAATGTTTAAGCATGTGAGTAACAAGGAATATCGGAGGGGCGCAGCTTCAAAGTAAAGGTGTCTGTCCGTAATCGGGTGTCGAAGTGAGGGAAGCAGAGTGATGCAATTTCAAACACTGTGCAGGCGGCTGGTGTACCTCCATCTTCTGTGTGGAACTGCATGTAAGCGTCTGAAGCGAGAAGAACAAAAGACAGCCATACTTACCGACTTTGACATAACCCAAAAGTACGTGTTACCCTCTCGCCCCCGCCTAAAGCTGCTCATAGCGAACTACAGCGACGCGTTGGAAAGGAGAGGCACACGCGCGTGTTCTCGGTCTTTCTACATGGCTTACCCATCTTCTGGAAAAATACAAGAATATGTGGAATAATGAAGGGGCATCTCGCAGCTCGTGGAACACTGTCAGAGGAACTTACTATGTATGTAGCCGTCGGGCCCGCGTTTCCGCTTGATTACGGGGAAGATGGCGACCAAGTTGTGTCCAAGATGGAGGCGTACGAGTTGGCGATCTGTCACTGTCGAGAAACAGCAAGTTTCGCGACAGAAACATACATTGCTGATTTATAGAGAAACGGAACTGAAATTAATAAGAATAATTAATTATAAAAAGTCTGAGTTTTTGAACCCGTATTGTATTTCAAATATACCACGTGTGATCGTAGAGGTGGAGTGGATGCAATTGGCTCATTATACCGTCCAATGAAGCACTCTACCTGAAAATAGCAGTCAACATACGGGATCTAGGTTATCTTGATCATCTCAGCTACTGTCAGCTTCTCAAGAAGAGATTTCCTAATGGAATTAAAATTTTAAATAGTTCTCCTCAGACTGTATCTTTCGTCAGAATCGTCTTTTGATCTCCACAAACATTTTTTTTGACGTGTGCATGAAAAACGAGGTCTGCTGCTGTAAAGTGGTGGTTAAAGAATATTCGTTGTGACCCAGAATGCATTTTTTCCGAATTGAGTACTAAATTTCATAAAATTACTCCCGTATTAGTAGGATTTTGTGCATAGTTTCCAAAGGTTTTCACTAGGCAAGAAGTAACACACGTATCCAGCGGTAAGCGCCGATTACGAAGTTCAACTTTTGTTAAAAGCAGAAATTTGATTCCCTGTTAAGATATAATTTACAAATAGCATTGGGGGACTTACTGTAGATCACGTACCAGTTTAATATTAAAAAAACAAAGGGTGTACTGTCTGTTTTTTTTCATAATTTAGACAAGCCACACAAAGTTAAATAACATTTTTTTTCGAACATTTTCATTCCCGACGGATCCTTAGTAATTTCTGAACTGTCATTCCATAATCCTTACGAGCGCAATTTCGTCAATACTCCACAGAAACCGTCAGAGGCGTATCACCAGTTTCGTAATAAGTCTTTGTGACTTCAATGACTTAACCTTGGTTACCTTGTAATCGATTGCACTAGATTCACAATCGATTGTAGGTTATGTAGTATGGGATTAATTAGGGTAATAAGTGAACGGTTGGGTGGCTTTGTGTCAATAGCGTAACTCATGGTTTACCTTCGTAGGATGAAGCTTTATCATCGGCCGTGTTCGCTGCCTGTTTGTAGTTGGCTGCTTAAACAAATGACGATATATATTGTAACAAATGCCAGAGAACTATTTACTGAACACACATTCAGGTGCCCCAAAATGGTGTATAAACAACCATTACGTACGTTAGCATTGTGATATTAAAACAGTGATGAATTTTATTACGATCTTAAGATTGAAATACATTTCTTAGTTACACGATGTATTCCCACGTATATCTCTTGTACCACCTCGGGACTCTTCTCTGTATTTGAGATTATAATTTTGGAATAATTTCTAATTAAATAAAGCGAAAGGGAGAAACGTTTAGAAATGTGACTGCGTCGTCAAAGCTCGAGACGACGAGCGAATGTGCATAAATGCGCGAACAATTTAGAAGACGAAACTTTGTAAATGCTGATAAATTAACATAATTTAAAATTGAAATAATCGAAATTATAACTCGTTATTAAAATCATGTAAGCACGATAAGAGAATGCGATCATAATATGAAAATTAATTAAGCGAGAGTCTGCGGGGTAGATTAGTCGTCTTCGTTTCAGTAAAGTTACTCACCTGTTCTAGACTCAGTTCCTGGTTCGTAGGTTCAGAATATTGTACTAAATGGTTCGCATTGACTCAGTCCGAATGCCTCTGTTAGGAAATATGTTATCTGTGTTTATCGAACGTAATTACAAGATTTAAGGTAAATTTTTGTGCGATGACTTCCTTAATTTCCAACTGACATCCTTAGCACATGTGTAGAAATATCCGATGCACTTTTACATGAACCACTCGAATTAAAAAAAAATTGTGCCTTTACGAAATTACACTAAGAAACTCCAACTAACATTTTCCTACTTCTTGATTTTATATATTAAGTATGTATTATATATTAAATTTTGTCCGTCTAATCACAATAATTCTTATTAAATATTTAAAATATTACAATAATTAACATTTAAAATATTTAAATATTAAATGATGTTCTTTATCGAAATATTCGATTTACATTAGACCATCATTTTTCATGTTTCACGACATGTTTCAGTGTTTAATAAAATGGAATAAAAATCTGAAAAAGAACATCGTTTGACATCTGGTAAAAATCTGATAAAAATGTACGCTAGCATAATGTATGAAAATTGTATTTGAATTATTTATCGTTTTGAAGATTCATGTAATTATATACACCTGAGGATGGTTCTTTTAGGAACTGAAACATGTCGTGAAACATGAAAAATGATGGTCTAATGTAAATCGAATATTTCGATAAAGAACATCATTTAATATTTTAAATGTTGATTTTACTTTCTTCATTAAGCTGTACAGCGACAATCACTGCCAGACTTGACTACATTAATAAAACTGGTTTTCTGATATAAGGTAACGTTTTCACAGAACAGGATGACGTAGAATTAAATAAATGTACGCCGACCGCACAAAACATCGGCTGGCTCCATTCTGGCCGCGGGTTGAGTACTTAATCCACGTGTACTGTCTGTCTGTGCGAAGAATTGACTCGACCTCGAAGCCATGACGTCATGCTGAATGCTGTCTTGCGCTTACTAAAGATTTCTCCACTGTTGGAGGAATCTGAATGATATTTGATGCTGTGGGAGTGGTCCGAAGATAAATTCAAAACAAACTGTGAAACTGAGCCGAAACACTATAAAACCGAAGGAAAACGATGTTTCTGTGCAGCGCCTTAGAACTTGTTTCCAGTATGGAAGCTACTGTCCACAGATCACGAGAAAAACCCTGCTGGGGGAATGTTACTTATCAGCTGGACTAGAGGGCTGCTATTGGTGGGAAGTGTGATACGTCAGAGTTTTACGCTACTACACAGACTGAAAACATCAAGCAGTTAAGAGTAGCGAGTAGTGAGTGCACCTCTAATGTGTTCTGCGGGTGTTGCGATAATATTCTAGATTAAATCGGTGTGCCACTGTGAGGTAATCTTAAAGCTGTACCCATTAGAACACATGAAAGATTGTTGTCTGTTGTTCGTTCAGTGGTTGTGGAACGAATGCTTTTAGGATGGGTCGTCACTCACCGCGAAATCTTGCGCATGCGCGTTTAACGAATTCCTAGCAGGGATTTTCTCCTGATCTGTGGACTGTACTTGACCACTCCGATGTAACCTGCTTGACTTGACTCCTCTAATACGACAGTATGACCACCCCAATGCAATCTCCTTGAATTAATTAGCTTAATACGCAGTATATGACGACCCCAATGTCACCCTGTTGGTTTAGACACCAGATAAAACATCTTCCAACTTCTGCGGTTTAACCACCGTAATGAAATTACATACCTGAAGAGAACAAGTCGCCTGTAACCACGTTTCTGGTTGTGTAATGTTCTGTTTAGTCGTAGCTCTTTGTAAAACGTGTATGTTACGGTGTTTTGTTGGAATAATTGCATGACGCGCGATGTCCTCTCCTCAGACTGTCGTTGCAAGTGGCGGTCCTCGAGTACACACGTAACAGCAGAGCCTCGAGTGTGCTATCGCGGTGTAACGCGTCCTGACACTTTCGGGCGCTGGGTATTGATTTACATTTGAATAAATAAGAGCTGGCTAAAAGCGGCAACGTGTAGGCCAACATCTGTATTTGGGCAGGAAGTGAGAGGCGTGCCTGGCTGTGGTTGTGAAACAGCGCTTGTATTAACATACGAGTGCCAGTGCAGTCTTGTACCGCCAGCTGTGAATAGGTAGCAGCGCCATCTGTTTGCAGCCACACAGAATTACTTGGGGGCGACGAGGGGGGGAGGGCACGGATGTGTTTGAGATCGTCTCTGCAAAGTTGAGAAAATGTTTTGTTAGAAGCAGTCCTTAAGTAATTGTTCTTCAACTGTCTCCATTGAGCAGAATCCTTCTTGGAAAGCTAATTGTTGCTAAATTAGTGAAGTACTTTCCACCTTTCATTAAACCTGAAAGTTTTTTTACTGGATGTGCAAGAGCCTACAGCTGATATCCTGAGCCAGTTAAATTCGGTCCAAATTTCACACCTGACCCATTTTAATATTATGCTTCCATATTCTTTCGGGTGTCCCAAATGACCTTCCTTTATGATTCATTAGCTAAAATTGCCAGTCCTTTTGCATTTCCTATACCTCCTATTCGTGCTACGTTTCACTTCCATCTAGTATTTTTTGATTAATTCTGAATAAAAATGACGTAGCTTCACGTTTTGAACTTTCATACACTTGCTTTCCCTGTATTGGAGCAGAGACCATTACGTAGTATAACTCGAAACAAAATTACATTTACACCGAAGTAGTGATAATATATAATTCTCCGTGGTTTATTACTTTTTATGTAGATTGACGGACAGACATACGAAGATATCAATAAACCCAGTACTTTATTAATTCTGTAAATTTATGTGTTCATTACGACCATTAATATTGTGATATTAGAGAGACAAAAGGATTATTTACCTTATCCATCTGTCGCCTCCCATCATCATAAAAACGTACACTTCGGTGTTTCGGTGCCATGGGCTGTCGGCCGGTGTTTGGATCCTGGCACGGGATGGGATCTTGTACTTCGCCAGCAAACCCTATGGGTAAAGCGGTCATCGAGGTAAATCAGCCGGAGAGTGAAGCTGATCGCTCCCCTTGTTCAAGTTCCTGGGCTAAGATGCATTCCTTTTTACATTCTTCCCACCTACGTGAGCCGGTGCTCAGGTACAGAGGCAGATTCACGCCAAAAGTTCTTGCAGCCAACGTTCATGACACGGGCTAAGTAGAAAATCCCAATTCTTCCGTGACGTATTTGTCAGTGCTTTTCCATAATTCTTGCCCAAAGTGGAATTAACGTCGATTTTGCAGGCTATGTCGCGTTGAATGCCGAAGGTCTCCTAACGTTTAGGCAAACATTCCTGTCCCCATTCTCGGGCTGAATATATGTGGCGGGAGGGTGTCAAGAAGGCCTTGTGTGGATCTGGCAGTGCTCCAGCTGAGTAGGGGGTGATTTGCATGATTTGGCGAACACAGAATCAACGTGCTGTCTGATCTCTGCACGCCTGTGGTTCAGGGGTGTTGGGAAGGGGTTGATGAAAAGCATAGGCGACGCGGTTAGGAAAATTCTTTTTCCTAGCCTACTGCTATTCTGTTGTCGCTGGTTTCCATCCACTCTGCTCGCTTGGTCATTTAAACCACAGACGAACGCTGTCTCGGCATGTGTCTTGGTCGTCCAGACGACGCGATCGGATGGTGTGACATTCAGCAAAGGAACAGGAGTTAATTACGGAGGAACATGAGACAGAGACTGCATTGCACACTCTGTGGACTTAGCAGGTGCCACGCCGCTCACCACATAGCATCCGTGCCGATCAGTGGTTGCTGTCATTAGCAGAACGTAATTTTGTTTGTTGTCCAGTGATCCTGGGGGCTTGTTGGAGTATCGCTGGTGTAAGGGTTTTGACGATATGGCGAATCTCTCATTTTAAGTCAGTGATAGGTTGATTACGTGTTGTACTAAGATCTTTCATAAAAGACGACAATCAGTTGTCGCGCGTAGACAGTTCGGGATTTCTGTGAAACCAGATGAGATGCCCATGCCCAGTCCACAGTCGATATTGGTTGATCAGTAAAGGATACTTGTCAGCAGCATAACGATCTGGAACCCCGTCTTATTGCAGAATTACATTTTTCATAAAACGCGCATTTTAAGGTTTTTGGAATTAGGCAATGGGACATCGGCTGCACACATGTAAAATATTTCTCTGGTTATGAATGAAGTCCCCATCATAACATGAAGTTGATACTGAGGAACGTGAATTTTGTTTGCATAGTTGCCACGGTGGTCTAGCGGTTAGAACGCTGGCCTTGTAATCCTGGGGTCTCGGGTTCGATTCCCGGTGGTGCTCAGATTTATAACTTGTGTTGGGCAAGGCCGTGGTCTAGCCAACACAGAGGTTTCCTCCGTGGCATCCCAACAATTACTCCATTCACACACAGAAGAAGGCAATGGCAAACCACTTATGGATCATCTGCCAAGAACGTATATGAACAGGGCCCAGTCCGAGAAAAAGAGGGAAGGATCCTGTTCATGAATATACAGAGTATACACAAAAGAATCGTGCGGTTTCAAAAGTTAATAATTATTTATTACCTTACACGGGCACAACATACACTGTCAGCGGCGGAAACTGTCCAAGTTTCCCATGCGTTAATTACAATCCTTCGATGTATGCACTCTGGGTCACACGACACACATCCACACGGAAATCAAACTCATCCCAGACCCGGTGTAGCATGTCCGCTGTCTGCATTGCATGCGTTATCCGATCACGAAGTTCATGGATGGACGTGGGCAATGGTGGTCCATAAACGCTGTCTTTAACGAACCCCCAAAGAAAGAAATCGCACTGTGTAAGATCTGGCGAACGGGGTGGCCAAGGGAGAAGGTTGTTGTCTCCATTTGTAGCAGCACGTCCGATCCAGCGCTGTGGAAAAACACGATTGAGAAGCACTCGTACATTCCTGTGAAAATGGGGGGGGAGCTCCAGTTGTAGAATGTAATCGTCATAATTGGTATTCAGTTGGGGTAACAACCAGCTTATTAACTTTTAGTGTTACATTTTTCCAACAAGCATGTGCTCACTTCGTGTCTCTGTGTTACATTTTGGTAATTCTCGCAATGATCTCGCATTTTTTCAGACATAATGCTATTGCACACTTAATAGACTACGATATAGTGTAAACATAACTTTTATATGCACTGGGAAACCAAAAAATTATGTGACTCGCTTTATTGCGGTGGTCTGGAACCGAACCCGCAATATCTCTGAGGTACTCCTGTACGAGTTTTTTATGAAAATGGGCCGATGCTTACAGTAACCCACCTTACTCGTCAGACGTCCTCCCATAACGTTCTTTCAGTCTACATTTCTGCAAATTGTTTCTTCGTGTGTTCGTCCTCCCATAACGTTATTTCAGTCTGCATTTCTGCAAATTGTTTCTTCGTGTGTTTTCATTGCCATAGACGGGCTTTACTCTTGTAAACTACCATAGACATTCGCGTATTTCTGTTGTCTCTCACTTAGTTTCGCATCTTGTACACAACCGGTTAGGCATGTTCTTCCACTTTACGTTCATTATAGTCAGTTGGAGCCATTTAATTAAATCGCAAGACAGACTTTAAACTCACTGCATCCTTTCTCAAGAACGCACGCACTGACGAGACGCTCCTCGGTGGAAAGTGTCAGAACACGTCGAAACGTTCAAGGAACTTGTTGTTGTTGTCCGTAGTAGCACACTCCTGAAAGTAAAATCCCCCGCAAACCTGGGGGAATCCTATCCACCGTGTCACGTGACAACCCTCTCTCCCCCTGCTTCAGGTAGTGTATCGCCTGCCTTTAATATGCACCACGTGTTTCACACGTGCCGTCATCGTAAGGAATACCCTATCTTTTTTCACTCGGGTCGAATCTTTATTACGCCTTATACGCCATCGGATGGCGACTTACGGACGTTTCGTACATCGTTTCAGTTCATCACTCACACGTCATTCTGTAAATGAACGCAGAAAGATTACATTCGTTGAGAAAGCGTAGTTTCAACGACGACAGTAGCGAATGAAGAGTAATTATTCCACGAACCGAATTCCAAGTCTTAACTTCAGATTAAGACGGGTATGTTGTTGCATGAGCCTATAAGGGTGGCATTAGAATGTTGTACTACGTACAACTCGCTGATTAATTTGACGGCAGTGTGCCCTGAACGGCGCACATATCCTAGTAAATCAAATTCACTTTCAGTTGTTCTCGGCAGAATGAATACACTTACGTACTCGTGTAGAGGGAGAGTGTTACTATCGCAGCGCCACGACACGAACGCGGCGCAGTATTTACTGTTTTGTTTCAACACCGGAAACCACTAAGTAACCTTAGTTTCTATTTACTCAGTTCATTTATTATAAACAGAAGAGAAACCTGCGCTGATGTTCACACGAAGTCTCCACAGTAAGCCAAGTGCACGAAATTACTACCATCTTCAAAATAATCTAGAAGGTTCAGTCTGACGACAGGTCCATATGAACAGGATCCTTCCCTCCTTTTCTCGGACTGGGACCTGTTCATATACGTTCTTGGCAGATGATCCAGAAGTGGTTTGCCATTGCCTTCTTCTGTGTGTGAATGGAGTAATTGTTGGGATGCCACGGAGAAACCGGGGAAGCCCCCGGAGGAAAACTCCGTGTTGCCTAGACCACGGTCTTGCCCAACACAAGTTATAAATCTGAGCACCACCGGGAATTGAACCCGGGACCCCAGGATTACAAGGCTAGTGTTCTGACCACTAGACCACCGTGGCGGTTCAGTCTATATACATACAGAAAATGTTATCAGTGATCGTACAGTATGACACGTGGTTACCTGTGTACATGATCATTTTTTTTTACTCACGGTATATTTCATGACGTCGAAGTTTCTGATACTGAACAGCGTATAATAACATACATAATGTATTTGGAAAGAATGTGGATTTTAATAGAGCACTTCACTTCCAGTTTATTTATTGTTTTATTAACAATATTAAAACTCGAATTTGATAAACTAAACCAGCCTCGTTGTCAAGCTGACAGCCGCTCAAGTGTTCAGTAAATTTCCCAACTGGTTATGGAACCGGAATGTTGAATGTCGTGTTCATAATAGCCTGCCTATGGACTTAGGACTTGAATAAGATGGACCCAGTCCACAGCCTCAAATCCTTGTTCTGTGGGTCGCTTCGCCTTTGATTTTTAGAAATAGAATTTTGCAGGGGCGAATGCATTTCACGTTTTCCTACGTGAGCGATTAAGAAATCAGTTGTGGAATGCGTCGACCCGAAAATGAAATAATATTGCAAAGAGATGACGAGAAGAAGTCAGGCCCTCGTAAGTTAAAAATGCCTTCGGGTTCAAGCCGTGACTTGCGGATTGCATAACAACACTGCGTCATAAACAGAGTTTACACATCGTCGAACGATTTGTGATAATGATCACTGTTGATAAGGAAATATTCATCAGAGAATTCTCAGGTGTCCGTTGCGTGATATCAAACTTCATGAATTTAAATGCTTCAATAAATTAATTAATAATAATAATCTAAGTCAGGGGTTCTCAACTTTTTTCGCTGGCGTACCACTAATTCTAATTTGACATATTAAATGTACCACCAACCAAATGCGTTCAGGGAAAACTTGTTTATGTTAATATAGTCTTTTTATTTTCACACTTAATTCGCGTACCACTCAACATTAGCTCACGTACTAATTTGTAGTGTTCTGTCTGACGACAGGTCCATATGAACAGGATCCTTCCATCCTTTTCTCGGACTGGGACCTGTTCATATACGTTCTTGGCAGATGATCCAGAAGTGCTTTGCCATTGCCTTCTTCTGTGTGTGAATGCTAAATTTTGTAGCTCTAAACAACGCATTTGCAGACCTGTACAACAAACGGAACTACTGTCAGGGAAGACCTTTATCTTCGACTGTTAAACGTACAAAAGAGTTTACGAACTGTCGAATAAGAATTTGGAAATACCCAATCATTCTGGCCAAACATTAAGTTAAAATTCTATTTAAAGTATCAGCACTATTGTCTAATTTACTGTACAATATTTACAAAGACTTTATGACAGTGAAACGCGTATATTTATCTACGGTATCGATCAAGTAATTAAACAATAAATTACGTAAAGAAGCTAAAGGGACCAGAAAAAGCAAACTTCGCATGATAATCTCCCCCCCTTCCCCCGAACTCTCCTGCCGGGACAAGCTACCGTCTCACGAAACCGTCAAGGAATAGCCGAATTCTTTCGGAAATTAAATACAATATTCTCGGAACACGACGGTACCAGGCGTTTGGGATGTCGCGCCTTGAAGACTCATAGGCGTTTACCGACGTTTCAGAGGTGCGTACTACCCCCCCCCATTATCAGGGTGATCTCTCCCTGATGATGGAAGCAAGACGCATCTCTGAAACAGGTCAACATTTACGAGACTTGAAGGCGAAGTGTTCCAGAAGGCCGTCATAAAATGTTGACTCTTTACAGTTTTGTACTCTTGGATCGCCGCCGAATTTCTTGCTTTGGAGTACAACAGAAGAATGTTATCACTACATTACCGCTACTGAAAACACAGACAATTTTGGTGTACTTCGCGAAGTTATTCGGTGTTATCCTCAAAGGGAATGTGAGAACGTAACAGGTTACTGAGATAAAGACACGGAAATAAGGAAGAATAAGACATACGGAGTGGAAGCACCCTAGCCTCTTTCATATTTAGTTTTTATTTTCAGCAAAGTTAAACACCGGTGTAGCGTTTCAGAAAGATGGAAGTGGCCTCTTATTTCAGGGGCGTGTTTTATAAGCAAAGGGAATGCAGAACTTTCAAAGAAGTTAGTAAGCAAAGCAAGAACTTATGTTTTGACACGTGCTGTAGCCGTCTGTGATAATTAAAGGTTCGTTTATATAACTGAATGAGAGGTTCTCTCCTCGACATTATGGAACTCTACGAAGAAAATGTGAGCCTTCCCACATGCAACTTCGTCTCTGATGCTGTTTACAGAGAACGCACGGGTAAAATGTGGCCTGGCGGCGACTAAATTTCCATATTAAGAGCAAAGAGCTTGTTATTCAACTCACACGCCTCTTATTTACCTCGTGTCGTCTTTATTTACCGACTGTCAAAAAAGTGTCCGTTTCGCCCGGCGTTTTCATGGTAGACCTAAGACACGAGACACGAGTCTAATAAAATGAAGAGTTTTCGTATCTGGTAATTCGGTATGAGGCACATCCATTTACGTCATGTGCGTTTCACCAATTTTCTGCTCATAATAAGCTTTATAAACAGTGTTGATTACAGTAGAGTTAACCCTCATATGCAGGGCTAGTCTAAATGATGTTCCCGGTTTGAAACACATGTTACTCACGTTTAATGAAATTCAGATGCACAGAATTGGTACCGATGGAAAGAGAAACTCTCCGAGTTTATGTTGGTATACTTCGCGGCCGCGTAGTAACACTTTTCGCCGCCAGGGGCGATATGAGAGAAAATGGCTGT
>NW_019059738.1:100291-118990 GCF_000696155.1 Zootermopsis nevadensis
ATTGAGGAAATTTATTATTTCCTTTTCCTTCTCTCCTTGCCCTTAATATATTCTGTTCCTCTTTCCAATTTCTTTGTTTCTGTCTCTTGAATGTGTCATTCCGTTTTTCTTGAACGAAGTATAATTCTTTCTTTCTTGAGTAAAAATTTCCTTGGATATTATCCATCGTCTAGTAAAATATAAAATATAAAACGTAAAACGACGTTTCGGAGATGGGACTCTATCTCCGTCTTCAGGTTCCTACTCAGTTGGGCCCACTAGATAGAGCTAATCCCTATCTCCGGATCTCCCTATCTTCCTCCGGAGATAGGGATTAGCTCTATCTAGTGGGCCCAACTGTCACCATCGTCAAGAAGTTTTAGATCTTTCTTTCTTGTTATTAATGTCAATTTTAAAATCTTACGTTCCTATTCAAGCATTTATGTCTCGTCCCCAATACTTCAGAGGGGCGTCTTCTTCTTAGTTTTATAGCCTTATTATTTTTCTTGTAGACTACGTATTCATTGGTCTCTGTTCCAACCAGTTTTTGGAATAGGTAGACGTCACATCGAATCCTTGTGCAACGGGTAAAAATTCCTTATTTGTTTGTCTGTTTTACGTAAGGCCTTTTATTTTGATTGTACACCGCCTTGTTATACGTATCCTATTTGGTTTCGTTGTTAACATGCGCTGATGTACAGTCACGTCGTGTTAAGAGGTGCGATCGGAAAGTTTCTAAACTGCGCCTATAAAAACCCGTACACTTATCTCAGGTATTAAATTCATCCATCAGCCTCGAAGTAGTTCCCCTGGGAGTGAACACAACGATCCCAGCGCCGCTGTCAAGCCTGGAAGCATCCCTGGAAATCTTTCTTTGTCAGCCTGTCAAGCACCATCTGCGATTCTGCCTGAATCTCTTCTATCGTCTCAAATCTCCTTCCCTTTAGCTGAATTTTCATCTTGGGGAAGAGGAAGAAGTCACACGGAGCTAAATCCGGCGAATAAGGAGGGTGCGGGATGACGGCCATAGTGTTTGAGGCCAAAAACTGCCGAACTTTGAGGGCGGTGTGCGCTGGCGCGTTGTCATGATGCAGCAGCCAGTTGTGGTTGCGCCACTTTGCGTTCTACATCCGGTTTGCCCTCTATTGACACAGTCTGTAAACTTTCCGATCGCACCTCGTATAGTTAAACCCACACGTCAGAGACCGATTTTAATATTTTATCATTTTCTGGAATATATTTTATTGTATTCGCTGTTCCCTGTATATCCAGGTGTGTGAATGCATACGCGTGTATTTGAACAAGGCGTTGGTGAGTAGCGGATTATTGAATGTTGTGAAATTCCTAATTGTTCCATGTTCTGAGTTCGTATTTGATATCCGTGTGCACCCGCGTTGTGTGCGACGTGGAAAATTACGATCTGTGTATTATCGAAACCCCCTCTTATTATAAAGTGGCCGTTATGGATTAAGTTCTCACAGAATTCTTATGTTGACAAGTCCCTCCTAAGATGTGTACAAAGCTTATACAAGTTTTCGGTCTTACCGTAAAAATCAATTCAGTGAACGAGGGATAAGAATCTATTATCCTCTTCTGTTAATAATTTACAAGGATTGCCAATTCCTGTATCTGCTGTTTCGTCTGTTGGCACGCCTGTATTGATAGTATATTTCGGCAATTCGCGGCTTCCCCTGTTGGTATTTCCGCTTGGCGTAAAGTGGTGATCCGAACGGACGGACAGACATCGACATACTGAAACACACGACGTAGTTACTTAATCGGCGTGTGGAAGTCCAACCCCTCTCATTATTATCTTCAGAAGATCATCGTTTGCGTTAAAATCATATTCATATACACTCATATACGACGCTCATATTCACGTGACATATTTTAGGTCAGCTCGCAGACACGTGACGGACGGAAAATTGTTTGTGTGACGTAGGTTTCAAAGACGATGTGTCGAAAAATGTCGACAAACCATGCGACACAGAATGTACCCTAAATATTTACAATTCTGAATATTTTAATATTATTCTTAGGCAGGATAAGGCATGTTTAACTTAAGTGCAATAGACTTGCTTTCGACATCTGGCTAGTTGTTTAAACATACAAATTCTGAGATTATTTTGGTTACACCATAGGACATTGGAATGCTTTTATCTTAGCTTTAAATATTTCTGTACACCTCCTAAATACGTAAATTTACTGATTATGATATTAATTGTATAAACGCCGATTGAAAATAATGTTAAGGTCTGTACCCATGTTAATGGAAATACCAGAAGTTTTTTCTGAACTAGTTTGCCCTGGACACAACTAGAAACTCCTGTCGCTGTTAGGAATTTTTTAATTTCCTAGGCCGAACGCTAACCTAACTTAACCTAACCAACGTCAAGTCAGGTAAGGTTACGTTCGGCTTAGGACATTTAAAAAAATTTCTAACAGCAAGAAGAATTTCTAGTTGTGCCTAGGACAAACTAGTTCAGAGGTATTTATTGAACATTTAAAGGTGAAATACTGTTAATCAGTTGTAATAACAACATATCTAGAAATCTATGTTCTATTAAGGAGTACTTTAAGACGGTCGACAGACTTGCAGTTGTTATTTGCTACGCTAGAGCTTAAAGACTAATATTTTATTGCATCCACTTGAAACATTTGAATCACTTTTTAATAACAACATTACATGAAGTGCGTGTTTTGTTGTGAAATATTTTATGACAGCGAATTTTATATATTAGTACGAATTACATGCGATGTTTATGTGTAAAATGGAATGTTTTAATAACATTCAATTATTGGAATTGCGGCATTTTGTTTGGCCCCAAACAGCCACTTTTGCCATCGGTTGTGCTCGTTTTCCAGAATCCTCTTCATGTGGTACCTGCAGAGTGGCCGTCGAGGTCGCTGAAGTTCGCATATTTGTGAATATAGTACCAGAACAAAAGAAATATTTGTTTAAAAACTTTCACTGAACGCAGTTCGACGTACGTTTTAATTCGGGCGATTAATCAAAAGTCTCAATGCCTTTGTCGTACAAGTAGACCCGAAAAATATCTTAAGGATTCGTGGCCTAAATGTTTATTTTGAATAAGATACTTCTGCAGGTAGGAGCGTGAATTACTGGCGAATTACTCGCGCATGCACGTACCGTGTTTTACACATTACATTTATGTATTAGTTTGTAATATGCACGGAAAGGACGTGTAGGTCACCCGTTTGGAACTTTGGTGTTCTCCGAACTATCAATTTTCCGATAAGCAAGTTAATCGCTATAGAAATAGGAAGACAGTAGTCGAAACTTTTGTTTGTGCATTTTTGTGATAATAGTGGATTTATCGTAAATTGGACTGCATCTCGCTTCAGTTCCTTTGTGAATAAGAAGATAAATGTGAGAGATATAGAGTTAATTTGTAAATCGTAAGCTGAAGAGATACGCTTAAGGGTTTTACATCGTCTGCTTTGTGTTTTAGTATGGACGATGTTGATGGTAAACGTTTACGTATTGTGCGTATGATGTGTATTCCTTGATGTCAGCTAGGAGCGTTCGGAATGCAAAAGACGCATGTCAGTGCTGTAGAAATTAAGAACGTTACTCGCCTTTCCTTAATTGAAGAATGGAGCACGATTTAGTGTCGTGTAAATGATGATTCTTTTTATAAATTATCACCAACCAACATTTATTTTTATACATTAATGACACTTTATTTTTACTTTCATCCGCCTAATCTAGTGTCATTGAAATGAGATGTTGAATTTTACGCTCTCTGTAAGATTGTACGTTGTGTTCACTCCCAGGGGAACTACTTCGAGGGTGATGGATGAATTTAATACCTGAGATAAGTGTACGGGTTTTTATAGGCGCAGTCTTGAAACTTTCCGATCGCACCTCGTAGGTGTTTGTGCGCGATATTGTCTGTAGAAAGTTACCTCTTATAGATATTTCAGTTGACTGTATCAACTGCTGAATGTATATGGCATTAAAATAGGTGTGACGCGATGAGGAATGTTGAATTTGATACAAACACTTGTATGCAGGGCTGTTTAGTCGGAGTCGGTAAAAAAAAAAGTACCGACTCCAACCTTGACACTTATTTCAGATGTGTTAAATGCACGGAGTGTGTCAAGATTCATTATATTGCCATTATTCATAATTTAAATTCTTAAGGAATATTATAGTGATATGATATGAAACGTATATTCCGTACGAGTTAGTTTTCACGCTCAGGTAGACCGGCTGGCAGTCTGTGGACTGAAAGCCACATAGACTGGCACTGCCCCTCCCTCGTCACTTTCTGCGCTGTCAGCACTGAAAGCGTCTCCTTCTTCATTCTCTGTGTTCATGCATTTTGTGTGTATCGTGCCACCAGCGATTCTTACCACGAGAATACGAGACTATCCTTCTAGACGTCCTACCGCGTTTTCAAAAATACTTTATTCTGTCCTACTGTTCTCCAATAACGCATGTAACAGCAGGTGGGTATCTGTTTTCTTTGAATTCTTCGGTAACATTAAACGTTGTGGTTATATTTGTTGAATTGTGGATTTCCTCAGTCACTACAAAGATAGAAACAGGTTCCAGAGAGAGAGGAATTGTCTTTTTATCGTGGGTTTCTGCAGTTCTTTGTGTCCCCGTGGGGTTTAGGTTCAACTTGAGAATGATATAACAACACCTGTTAATCCGCGCTTTGCGTAGTAAACTCAAAAGCAATGTTACTACGAGCTGTGTTGTGCAGTCTGTCACTCCAAAGGAGGGCGCTGTAAAAGCCATTATGTTTTCTTGAGTGGCTCGAAACAGCACCAGCGCGGTAACCTTACCTAACCTAACCCTGTCGCATCAATTATCAGTAACCGGAATTAACATCGTGAAGTGGCGGGGAAGTAATTTGAGGGGGAGAATGGGGTATTCAGTTGCTGGAGAATGCGCTTTATTGTTCGCTTTACACAGTAATTTTAAGCGAGAAATCTATTGAGTTAACAGATGATGTGGGTGTTGCATGGCTCCGCCAATCTGTTAGTTTCGCCTTCGAAAGTACTTGGGCGATAACGTTCCTCCACACTAAAGCGTCTGAATTTAATTGTATTTCGTATCGATTCGATATAATCTCTGTTTCCCGTGGAGCTCAAATAAATTGTGCTTGTATATATATATTCCCCCTTCAAAATCAGGTCGTTGTGTAAAATTCATGGTATACCGAAAGTGTTGCTGGAATGCAATTTATACTTTAAACGTGTGTCAACGTATGAACGTTGTAATAATACGAGGTGCGATCAGAAAGTTTCAAGACTGCGCCTATAAAAACCCGTACACTTATCTCAGGTATTAAATTCATCCATCACCCTCGAAGTAGTTCCCCTGGGAGTGAACACAACGATCCCAGCGCCGCTGCCAAGCCTGGAAGCATCCCTGGAAATCTTTCTTTGCCAGCCTGTCAAGCACCATCTGCGATTCTGCCTGAATCTCTTCTATCGTCTAAAATCTCCTTCTCTTTAGCTGAATTTTCATCGACTGGCCTGCCGAATCTTCGTAACATTTTCGGGCGTTGTGCTCGAAGATGGTCGTCCAGCACGCTCGTCATCATCGACAGAGGTTCGGCCATTTTTAAAACGTGAATGCCACACAAAAGTTTGTGCACGACCCATTGCGGACTCCCCAAATGCTTGCTTTAACATTTCATAGGTTTCCGTAGCCGTTTTGGCGAGTCTTTGGCAAAATTTGATGCACACGCCATTCCGAAATCGCAGGAGGGTCGGTGTAATGCACTACCGAAACGCCCGTAACTAAGAAACAAATGCTAATTCGATGATGCCGGTTGGCACACTGATTCACTATGAATGTAGGCCCAACCCCCTAGCGGCAGAAGCTCGTACTACATCCGGTTCGCCCTCTATTGACACAGTCTTGAAACTTTCTGATCGCACCTCGTACGATATAATTTATCTGTGATATCGTTTGATTTGCAGTACTGAGTTGAAGTATGCTTTCATAGAAATGAAATACTTGGACGTGCGTTGCCCAGTCTTGATTCCGATATTTTTCCACCCCTGCTATAACAGGTTTTGACTCCATTTATCTTTTCTTCGGTGTCCCGAGTTCTCAACTCGCCTTGTTCTGTCGCCCAGCGTCCAATAAACTGGTTGCCGTCGCATATCAAACAATCCCCGTATATTAGATAATCCGTGATCGCCCAGTACTGCCGTCTGAGATGTGTTTCAGTTAAATGGCAATTTTGATTTTCCCCACCTCTTGATTAATGTCCTGTCACGCGTCATTATGTTCAGTTGTTATCAACATCTTACTGACCGTTTGGAAGGGGGGGGTTCCTATTCATCGGTTCCAGCTTTGTGCCGTGTTCAATGATACACTAATTGACTGCCCTGCAGATCCATTCTTCTGATTGTTGTAATGTCCGTGTTGATTTGCATCATTGTTGTCTCTGATGCTGCCCCATTGTGAATCCAAATATTACCATGGTAATTCTATTACTGATGCACTTATAACGTGTATTTATTGCTACTGTTACAGAAATCATTATTGATAAACCGTCGCGGTGTATGAGCCAAGTGTTCGTAACAAGACCAACTGGACCGATTATTTGAATGGATAAACTGTAATTAGCCTGTAGTCATTACGGCCTGCACGGTCTAACGCTCCTATAATGTCTGAAAACACAGCTGGATCAAATTTTGGAACTGCTGTGTTTTCATTTATGTGAATTTATTTAGATTACTCACAACGTGAACTTAATAACCAGTTGTTAATTTTGGTATATGGCAAGTCATGTGGGGCATATCAAACCAGTCCGTTGGATGCCCCCAAAAAAGTTGTTTGTTTCCAGCTCAAAAGTAGGTTTATCTATCTGGATCGTTTTGACCTTCGATTCCGTCTTCTACGCTCCAGAGACTCTGGACTTTTCCATTATAGACCTTCGTTTTCTATTTCTTGCATTGTACTGGAAGACCCCAAGTCTCGTCGCAAGTTCTGGGTTTGTTTCCCCCCCCCCTCTACAAATGCGTTAATAGAAAAGTTGTACTCAAATGTTTGTTCGTTTTCTTTTGTCCTCTTGCCTGTGACCGATAAAACGATTCCTGGATAAAACACCAAAGAAGGTAACTTCATTTATACCACTTTCCACACAAATTACATTTTCTGTTATGTGATAATTGTGCACAAAGTTACCGATTTTGTTTTTTATTGGGCTTAAAATCCATCCGGGCTATTTAATATGTAGATGCGGCTTAAGTAGAGAAATAGTTTACTAAATGAAGCTTTAATCCAGATTAATGGGAACATCAAACCAAACAAGATACGTTAAAGATACAGGATATTTTAAGTTTACAAAAGGAACAGAGGAAATTAATTACTGTGTCAGATGAAGACAGCCATCTTCAGACTTATTTTTTATTTTTTATTTGTAGTGTTCTGTCTGACGACAGGTCCATATGAACAGGATCCTTCCATCCTTTTCTCGGACTGGGACCTGTTCATATACGTTCTTGGCAGATGATCCAGAAGTGGTTTGCCATTGCCTTCTTCTGTGTGTGAATGGAGTAATTGTTGGGATGCCACGGAGAAACCGGGGAAGCCCCCGGAGGAAAACTCCGTGTTGCCTAGACCATGGCCTTGCCCAACACAAGTTATAAATTCGGGCACCGCCGGGAATCGAACCCGAGACCCCAGGATTATAAGGGCAGCGTTCTAACCGCTAGACCACCGTGGCAGATCTTCAGACTTACCGCCATGAAAACCTCAAATCTTACATGTCAGATGCATCTTCATTGCGGGTATTACCGTAGAAAGAATGGTCTTTTAAAGTTGGCTACATGCATTTTTAATCTTACGTTGATATTCCGGAACGAGCAAGGTGAATTATGTGAATATAATTATTCCCTTCCACAGTTAAGTGTTTCTGGTAGAACGAAGAAGAACGTGATCGCAAGAACATGTATCAATGACCGGAAGCTAAGAATTAGCAACATTAAACTGATAACAACATCCACTTCGAAGACTGAGGCACTTCGTTTGTGGACGATAATAAAAAGATCTTAGTACAAATATGTTAGGAGAATTTAAATTGTATTATGTAACTGCTGAGCGAAACGTCTAGCTGTGTGTCTCTTAACAGCAAGGAACGTTTGGTCAAATTATCCGTCCTGCTTTGTGGGGCGTTAATTGGAATTTGGTATGGACATCGAGCCCTGTTTCTACACGCCCTGTTCCAAGTTCCTGCTGTGTCAATTCTTAGATATCACTTGAATAGTATGAAGAAGCCTGTCTTCTTGATGCTGCACCTAGTATCTGGTATAAATTTACCGACGTTTCGGGGGTGCTTGCTTCCACTCGTCACCAGTAAGCTCCTCTGAAATTTCGGTCACTTCGTATAAGATATAAAGCCCAGTGTTCAGAAGACAGTCACTTGCATATTTATCGCGTGTAAGTAATTACAAACGTGGCGACGGTGATAATCTTTGCGCCTGAACTTAAAAGACTGAATCTGTTGTAGAATGTAGACGTAGCGCATTCTTTATTGCATATTTTCATATTTTTTGAGCAAAGACTACGATGTGTCTGTTTTTTCGTCCCTGGATTATTCGCTATTATAACTTCTGAGATATTTTATGACGTCTCTGTGAAAATATCTAGAAATACAACCACAAATTACGTCATATTAATCTGTAGCGTCCACACGCGGACTGGGAACGGCCGAGGCGTGTGTAGCATAGTCACAGCCTCTTGATACATATATCAGCGTTTCGTATTCGTGGAAGTAGACCGCTTTAACGTCTTTGTGCTCTTAATGATGCTAATAAACGTAGGAGGAGAGGTACAAATCACAGAGCCGGTCTGGAGCTAAGTTGCTTCTTAATTCACCACACTAATCTTCTACCCCAAGCGTCATCACTCGTTCCCTTTAACGATCTCCTTTTAGGTCTTTTGTCGGGGTTTTTTTTTTCCATTTATACGCATCCGAAAATAAATCGCTTAGAAATATAATTTGCCCCAGAATGGATTAACTAAATAAGGAATACATTATTTACCACGTGTAACGACAGAGGCTTTACCGTAGACCAACAACGAAAAACCACAAGTAAGACTTCAGCCAGTGGGCATTATGCTGGTGTAGATGACTCAATTTAGATAATAAACCAACTATTGTGCAATATATACCACGTTCAGTGTGGTATTACATAAAGTGTGGTCTTATAAAATATGTTTTTTATGCACAGTGCTTTATGATTTATGAATTGTAAGATTAATGGACTGAATTAATATGTTCCGCCACTGATGATGACCTCATGAGGTCGAAACGCGTTTCGCACAAAGTGTTTTTAAAGTGTAAACATTTTTTCAAATCTAAAACTTCTTGACGATGGTGAAGAATCAATTGAATAAAAATTTCCTTGGATATTATCCATCGTCTAGTAAATATAATACGTAAAACGACGTTTCGGAGATGGGACTCTATCTCCGTCTTCAGGTTCCTACACAGTTGGGCCCACTAGATAGAGCTAATCCCTATCTCCGGACCATATAAAGGAAATTTTTATTCAGTAAACAGTTTTGTTTGTATGCATAATTTTATATTTTGGATAACGGCAAAAGACCTGAAGAATCAGTTATCTTGTTAATATCACTGTAAATTAATTAAACTAAAAGTGAAAGTTACTCAGAAATGAGACACGACACCTGGACTTGTAATGGGGACGATCATAAGGAACTGTTAGAGGAGTAGCTGTAAGAATTTGTGAGAAATATTAACAACATTTTAGGTTCAGTGTACGTGTCGTATTTAAAGTAAAGGACCATATTTAATGTTTGAGAAAGACAGGGGTTATTAAAAGTTGTTGGTGCTTCAAGAGGGAGAAGACGGCAAAGGAAAGCTAAATGAGTATAATTTAATTCACAGTCTTACAGCGAATGGCAGGAATGTACGGGAAATGCAGTCTTGTAAACTGTTCAGAAATATTCCTAAAAACTTGCATACCGTGTAGTTTCGAATTTGTATGTATAAAAACACGTATAGAAAAATAACATGTTTGCCAACCTAAAATGTCACACGATTCATAATTTACTTTCAGGTCAAGACGGACAGGATCTGTCATTAATTATTCAAAAGCAAATAATAAATGGAGACAGTGGTAAAAGACACGAGAATGAAAAGCGGAAAACTTATACAAATTGTGATTAATCTGTAATAATTTTAAAACATTTGTAATAGCGATATATATTTCTTAAAGGAAATAACGTATAAATGCTGTGTGTGCGTTAAACTAAGACATTTCTGTCAGATAGAAGAAGAAGAAATATAAGATGGTATGAAAACGAACTGATAAATCATAAAGAGACTTCGGTAAATAAAAGCGAAGCGAGAAATGTGACAGAGTTTACGAAAAGGGTGGAAAATTAAGCCTAAACGAAAAGAAAATATCGAAGTTGTATGAACAACATTCTAAGAATCAGAGAGGCACTGAGGACGTAAACGAGGCTTAAAAGAGTCTGCAAGTCAAAGATTTATAAGGCGACGCGCATGGCGACAGGAAAGAAAGTTACAAGAAACACGCGTGCAGGAGAAAGTCCCGGCCTAAATAAATTATACTAGAATCAAAGAGAAGTCGGGCTTTTATAGAGACCTACGTCGCAGCCGGAATCAGAACTCTGCACACGTGAACAAGTACTGAGGAAGATGAAGTTGATCCCATAATTAAATAAACGTGAAAGAACACTGCCAAAGTTTTTATTATTTGTGAATAAACTATGGAAGAGCCATATTTCAGGACTTTACGGCGCCAAGTCCGAAGATGGCCGTCTTCTGGGATGTTGCGCCGTGTAGCCTCACAGAAATTGGCCGACATTTCGGAGGTCATTGCTGCCTCCGTCATCATGATTCATCTCCCTGATGATAGAGGCATCAAGGACCTCTGAAACGCTGGTAAACTACACGGCGCTACAGCCGTCTTCGGACTTAAATCATTCCCATATCTTCGTCTCGGCCTCTTTGTTATTTCTGGCTGAAACCTTGTAAGCGTTTCACACCTCTGTCATGAGTGTTACGTGTTCCTTGCATCTCGCCCTCCTTAATTCGGGCACCCTAATCGTTCGGTTAATTGTATAAATTATGAAGTTTCTTGTTAATGGGACTGTTTGTAACTTGATGCTAACCGCAATGCCCCTCTTGCACGCAGACGTCCTATTCGGTCAGTCTGCTCTGGACACTAAATGAAGCAGGAAGTAAACAACAACAACACTCTAATGCAGAGCGGAAGGTCCTTAATAAATGTTTATTAATTTAGGAGAAGGGAGTGTAAGATATTTATGGTGGATTCGTGGCTCAAGTCAAGAACAGTGCATATTAGCGCTTTAGCTGTTCGAGCGAGTCCTCGCTTGGGGCAATGTTTCTCCGAAGTCCACTTGTCTCTTCAGATAGGTTCCCGTAATAACTGAGATGAAAACATTGTGAAGTGACGCAGCTCGTGGAAGCCACCAGCGTCATTTAACTTGAATGCTCCCGCTAAATATTCGATTCAGTGAGCAGAGACGAGAGTTTCAAGGAGAAAACGCACTTAAAATATCGGACCTGTTTTATTCTGAGTTTATGGAGTGGAAGAAAGAGTGAACCTGGCAAACAGCAACAAATCCGAATGAAGTTTGTGATTAAATTAAGGGACGAAGAATGTCAGAAAATGTTTCGTGCGGTGTCCTCGTCCTGCTTACTGGACGATGGAATAGTTTTGTGTAATTGAGAAATTAAATGCAAGCAGATTGTTCGTGGAGTTTTCAAGCAGACAGCAGCCACTTGGGAGCGAACACCTTCTGAGGAGTTCATGAAAAAGACGGCGTGTGAGTGGGGAGGGGAAAAAGAAAACTTTAAACCTCTCGTTATTTTACCACAAGTCGCTTACTAAATCTGAAATTTTTGTTTGCGGAAGAATGCATTTGTTAGTTACAAAACTTCTAAGGTAGATTTGTAAGTAGTTATCTTGTAATTAATTTACAGAATTAGAGAATGAAAGGTTGTGGAAGTATTTTATTATGATGTAGCCTAGGTATTTATAGAACAGGAATGTTTGTTGATTAACAGTTTTAAATCCAGAATTTATTATACGTCAGTGTCACTGTTTTATTTATAGAACTGGGAGAGAGAGCATATGATACAACGTTCTTGTGAATTAGTTCTAAAGCCACGATGTTAGTTTATGGAAGACTAAGTTAAAGGTCAGTTAGCTCGTGACTACAGTTCAGTGTCGTAGTTTGCGGGCACTGAAGACGCTCCTCTGAGTTGTCGAGTTGTTATCTGCTGGACTCTGATTTATATTTCCCTGCTCCTGGATAGCGGTCAGACCGTGCCAACAGTTAAATTTGGTATCACCCACTTAGAGACTGCGTGTTCCACAGAAGCAGGAAATTTGTTTCATATGAGGCTTCCTATTGGTAAACCGAGAAGGGTGTACGATGAATTCTGTGCTTTATTAATCTGGTGTGAACATCGTTTTAGGTCGTGAACTTCCAAATTTGCACTGCACATTGTAGAGCGTAAATTTTGAAGCTGTAAATTTTTTGGTGTAGACTCTACACTGTAGAGTCTACACCAAAAACGGCTCGGGGCCTCAGGAGAAAATATGATGACGAAAATGTTCTTGCAAATCATGTGCCTCGAGTCTCAGGTGTTTGGCACCATCTAAGTCCGGTCGTCGGCGATGTTGCCTCGTTGACGTGACCATGAAATACTAATGCGTTCCCACCTGTGCCACGTTCATGAACGCCTCGCTCTCGTCTGGAAACACGTTCTCCTTTCGCTGCCACATCAACTACGCAGCACCTTCGTAAAGTTCTAACGTTGATGATGTTAAGAGTGTGGATTCATAACGATTTGTCCTAGAAAAAGATGCCAAACACTTGATATTGGAAAGACTTTTTTTTTAAATGAGAGAGATATCTTACGGCCCACATTTATGGGACACTGTATAATAGGGGAAGTTATCCAGAAGAGTTGAATGGTCTGAAATGACAGGTGGAAATGGAGAGCTTGGTCACGTGTGAGACAATAGCATAAAACAGATCTGAAATAGATCCGGTATGAATATTTGGAATGGATTCGTCCGACTTATTATGTGGTCGAGTAGCCAACTCTTTAGGACAAGATAATAAATAAACTTTGAACTCTACAAATGAGGTCGATTTATCGAGTACGTGATCGCATATCAGCCTCTCGATGACTCGTGTTTCACAGAAGCTAAGTTTGGGTACATGGAGTCGCGTTGGATCGCTTTAGAGGCTGTCGTTTTAATTCGCTCCTATTAGTCTCATACGCAGGTGTTTATATCAGCGGACACACAACAATTTCTAGTTTCAGTTCAGTATATAAGGTAATGTTTTTACATCAAATCGTGTAACAGTACACATTTTGCAGTACAACACATTCATGTAACTCTGAGTCTCAAAACAACACTGTATAAGAACGTGGCAGCCTCCTGACTGCCATCCCAAATCCTCCTTTAGCAAACGGTCTTCCCCATTCGTGAACAGATGAGAGGAAGAAATATTTATCTCGCGGGAATTAGTAACGCAGTAAGAACAGGCATTGAATTCTGCGGTTCCTACACACGAACTGCTTCCAGCCTGAGCGGAGTCTGGCTTCGTGCTAGCGCGCACTGCTCTTCCTTGGCACTGAACCAATTACCTTTCACGCGAAATTCTCCACACTTCCGGTCCTCGTTGACTTCTTATCACTTATCTATTTGTGATAAAGCATTTTGTTGAATAACTCTGTTTTTTACTGCACGTGACTGAGTGGCACAGTTGCGATGAATTCTGGATACGTAATTATTGCATCATTGTGCCTTCCCGTGTTTATTCTGTTCTAAGTAGGAAATTTGACGCGAGAACTTGAAAAAGAACAATTTCGCCCACGTGTCAGGTAAATTCATGACTTTTTCGGAGATGATGTATTTTGAAATGTGGCGTCTAATTCGTGGTTTTCTTGCGTTCATTAATAACCACTTGAATTTACAGGTTTCATTGAAATCAAACATTTTTAACAGTAAATTTAGTCTCAGCAACATAATAAGTTGCTCGTTTGTCCAAAAAATAAATTTGGGAGAAATACCAAAATTAAACTTAGAAGTTGTTGCTGTTTATTTGTTTTCATTCTCTGACAAATTTGTTTGTTTCAGCACGCTATGTCATCGGTGGCTTGAAACGAGAGATCAAGTAACTGAAGCCGGAGGTAATGTGAGTAGGTAAATAAATCAACTTACGAGCTGCATGAGCATCACTTATTATAAGACGGTGATCAGACTTTGAGTGTGATAATGCATTGTAACCTTTGTAATCCTCGCCATTTATCCACACAGATTCAGCTAAAAGAACTCTTGTTAGAAAATTCGCATTGAAATCTCTTCCTCTCAGCATACACTTTGCCTCACTTCAGGCAAAAACTTTTTGATGACGTTATAAATTGTAAACCAGCTTTTGATATTATTGTAAATATTAAGTACTTAGTCAGGCAAATTTAAGGTAGTAGATTATTTGCAGAGCCGGTCAAGATACTTGGACACGACTTTTTGCCTTTCGAATAACTACCTGCGAAGTCTTTTTCAGTTATCTGAGTTTCTAAGAAAATTTTATGTCCGCCGCCA
Organism: Zootermopsis nevadensis; assembly: GCF_000696155.1. Next base: position 114,908 of record NW_019059738.1, read on the forward strand.
TTTGCAATAGGAGCTATGTGAAAATTCCATGAAAGACGGGTACATTTTGACCAGCTGAGTGACTCTAATGTCTTGCAGTATGACGCTGTGACATTTCGATGTGTGCTTATATCTGTATGCACCTTTATCGTATTATTAGATTCAGCCAAAAGCCACAAGAGTATAAACCCTCGCCCTTACAGGACAGAGTGCTGTTTCAAAGTACAGCACAGGCACACACATCACGCAACAAAGTGTCAAACCTGTACCTCACTTGACTTGCAATACACGCATAATTATACCTCAGACCCGTAATACTGGCCCTACAAGTCCTGTACCTCAGACTCGTAATAATACACTTGCCAGTTCGTATAATTGTGCCTGAACCTCGTAACATTGTTCCTCAATCCTAGAACCATGTCTCGTCCGGTCCGTATATTTATACCTCAGACTCGTAATAATGCACTTGCCAGTTCGTATAATTGTGCCTGAACCTCGTGACATTGTTCCTCAATCCTAGAACCACGTCTCGTCTGGTCCGTATATTTATACCTCAGACTCGTAATAATGCACTTGCCAGTTCGTATAATTGTGCCTGAACCTCGTGACATTGTTCCTCAATCCTAGAACCACGTCTCGTCTGGTCCGTATATTTATACCTCAGACTCGTAATAATGCACTTGCCAGTTCGTATAATTGTGCCTGAACCTCGTAACATTGTTCCTCAATCCTAGAACCATGTCTCGTCCGGTCCGTATATTTATACCTCAGACTCGTAATAATGCACTTGCCAGTTCGTATAATTGTGCCTGAACCTCGTAACATTGTTCCTCAATCCTAGAACCATGTCTCGTCCGGTCCGTATATTTATACCTCAGACTCGTAATAATGCACTTGCCAGTTCGTATAATTGTGCCTGAACCTCGTAACATTGTTCCTCAATCCTAGAACCATGTCTCGTCCGGTCCGTATATTTATACCTCAGACTCGTAATAATGCCACGTCGAGTGCCATATGCGTGTGCCTCAGACCCGCGACAATGCCCCGACCAGACCATATAAATGTGTCTCAGCACGTAGCCACGTACCGCAGAACAATGTCGTTTGCCGTCTCAGCGTTGTGTGAATTTGTATCCGTGGCAGCACCTTGTAGTTCCCCCGGTTTTAGTGCTGAGACGGTTCGTGTCGAGAATCGAATGAAGACGCCATCACCTTTTGGTGGGAAGGGGGTTATGAGCTCTTTCTCTCTCTCTCTGTGTCTGTCAGACCTGCCAACCATGAACAAAGTACATTCGGATACGACACGACTTAATGCATTGTGTCAAGGAACGCCATTACGGAAGACAAATCTAAATTGCAACTTCTCGTTTTCTTTACCGGTCTCGTGGTCTTGTGCTGGAGTCCCATCGGTCAGTTCGGTCTCAGGGTTTATTTTTTTTATCGGTTAGAAAAGAGAGATAAAATATGGAAAGTGTGGGCATGTCTCTCGGTGTAACTCGATTGACGTGTTCTTATTCAAGCCATCTTCTCGTAAATCTATTCTACGCCTTGAAATCTGTTGTCCGTGTCAGTGCGTGGTCGGATTTGTGTCCGCCATGAAATATGGATAGTAATGGAGATCGATGTTGTCATATTTGGCTGCCAAGCAACACAAGTGTCTGTCTGTAATGACAAAGTAAGCGCGCACAGAGCGGAGTTCGAATCCCGTGGTTATTGTGGACATAAACTGTAATGTATGTAGCCCTGCAATACATGGGACTCGGACATTCAGTTTATTTTATAATTTACAAATAAATTTTCATGTATATCTGATGATCTTTGCAGGGAAGTGAATTCAAGCAGCTTTAAGCCTACGAACAGGTGTCCCAAAAAAAGAGGTTTACATATTACAATATGGAATATTAACCTTGTTACCGATATTAATTTTGACTTGACGGAAATTCTAGGATGTGCTTGAAGTGTAGTGACGGTGGACACGTGAGTTTGAAATCACGCCTCCACCACGACCAACAGTTACAAGAATTCGATAAAAAAAATTGAGACGTCCCGTACTTTGAACGACGTGTGTAAGCAACGATGTGGTATACCGCACGCATCAAGAAATGAAGACCTTTTGCTGTGTTGTTACGGCATTTAACACAGTCACCGAAGAAATGTTTAAGGCCATCGGGATTTCCAAGTCAAGTGCACACTGGATTCTCAAATCTTACAAAGAGGAATTGTGACTGGATTCAGAAGAAGGTTCGTGAGGATTCACAGTTTATGGGTTGATGAGGCGACATTTAATCTGAAAGATACGGTGAAACGGAAAAATTGTGTGTACCGATCTCCTGAAAATCGCAACGTTTATTTCGACACGGAGGTGAATTTACCAGGAACTTCACTCCGGTGTGATGTTTTGAGTCATTTAGGGATGTTGTGGGACCGTTCTTGTTTGAAATGAGTTACTACTACTCAGTACCTCGACATGCTGCAAGAATCCATTGTTCTCGCCGTTCGTCAGCTGTGTGAAGACGAGGACACGTATCAATAAGATGGGACACCCCCACATTACCATCGTGATATCGTGATGTGTTGTATTTGCTGTGTGTGTATACATTTATGTATCAGTAGTTCTTCAGTAGAACTTATTTCTGAAGCGAGTGGTGCGCCTTAATTGGATATTTATATCAGGTACAGAGTTTTTATGTAATGAACCGCCTCTGAAGAAGAAAAATTGGTTAATTTTAAATTTTAAATTGAGTTTCATGTATATTAGGGGTTTATTTGATCCACACGAACGTAAATGAAAACTTTCCTGACAAAGTTTCGTGAATGCCCACGTACGAAATTTATTTGAAATCTGGAGGCGAGCCGTTCAACTTTCCTCTTTCGTGTTCGTTATGTGCTACAGGAAATTATGCGCTAGGATGGCAAAGTCTTTATTGTAAAACGAGTGATTTGTGGAAACAGATAAAGAATATTTTTTCGTAATCTGTGTTTTTCCCCAAGTCTTATTATGGTGAGGAAACTATGTTGTACCTTTCGTCAGACTTTGATAATGAATGAATGACATTCAAGGAGATATAAGTACTTCACTTTATTTTCAAAGAAACAGAATTTCTCACAATTCTCTATTCTATATCACTGTCGAGGTAAATTATAGAGAAAACTCGATTTCAGGTAAATCAGATAATAACGTAATTAGATCAATTATTTTATAAATATTGTATACAAATTTCATTTTTAAAAAGTCCTTGGATACTTAAAATTTCAGTTCCACTGCTTCTCGGCGCCATGTTAACTCATGTAGATTTTTATAGTCGAAGAGTATTTTTGAATCACGGTTAACAAAGCTAATGTGTGTTTAAAATAAAGGTACTTAGCGCATAAGCAGTCATGTGCTTTAGTTATTCCTTAAACACGTTTATTTAAATTAAAACAATCTCACGAACATCCCCTAATGTCACTTACTTTATAGAGCGTGAAGGGTTTTTTGTTAAATTAATTCGTAGACTTTATTTTTTTTTATTTGTAGTGTTCTGTCTGACGACAGGTCCATATATTATGAACAGGATCCTTCCAACCTCTTCAGGTTGTCAGGGACCTGCTCATACATATATACATTCTTGGCAGAGATGATCAGAAGTGGTTTGCCATTGCCTTCTTCTGTGTGTGAGTGGAGTAATTTTTGGGATGCCACGGAGAAACCGGGGAAGCCCCCGGAGGAAAACTCCGTGTTGCCTAGACCACGGCCTTGGCCAACACAAGTTATAAATTCGGGCACCGCCGGGAATCGAACCCGAGACCCCAGGATTATAAGGCCAGCGTTCTAACCGCTAGACCACCGTGGCAATTCGTAGACATCGCACGAAATGACAACGATTTGTGTGTATGAAATGCTGTAATGTTAATAATAATGACGATAATTTTCTGGAGGTGCAGTTATGTAAAGGGAGACGTGGATTGTTTGACGGTGCACAGAAAACGCCGGTTAGGTGCGAGGGGGGATGAAGCACAGGACTAAGTAACGTCGCTGTACTGTCTGAATAACAGACACGAGAATTACGGCACTCACCGCTTCTTGCGTTTATGGCAGGTGCTAAAATAAGTACCATTACTGGTG
>NW_019059738.1:119006-129687 GCF_000696155.1 Zootermopsis nevadensis
TTTGGAAATGCAGTAAAACAAGGGGGGGTGAGAATGAAAACAGTGCAACGCTTTTAAGGGTCGCCTACGACATCCATTAGCATTACAAGCGTCTGTTCTCCGATTAAATGTAAAACGGGCTTAAATCATATCACAGAATACACTGCTTCTATATTATTATATGGTACAGACTTAAGTCCCTCTCACATTGAACGATCGAACGTCCTTGACCGGCGGGGGGAGGGCAAATATTAAAAGGCTAGTTTGTCTCTAAATACTGTTTCCTGTTACGTGATGTTAACATTGGACAGAGGGAAGGGAATGTTTGTGTGCAGGTGCTAATAGGGGGAGGGGCGTGGGGGCACAAACTAGACTATGGACGTGCTGGTATTACTCCCGCTGAAGCTGTCCCGCCGCTGAAAGTTACCTGTGTCCATGAAACAGAGATTAACCACTTAGCTCGGTAGTTGAATGTAGCTAATTTGAGGGCCCTGTTTGTCTTGTCGACGTGATCATCACTTTTGCATTTCCTCTCGGGATCGGACGCGCTGTTCGCCGGCATTGCATCAGCGTTTCTGTTGTTTCTCGGTTTGGCTTCAGGACGCATGCAGACTTGTGGGACAGTTACCGGCGTTCAACTACTGAAGAGACTCTCCTTTGTCTGGGACAGTTACCGACGTTCAACTACTGAAGAGACTCTCCTTTGCCTTTGCTGCTGGCTGCAAGGTACGCGTGCCTTTGTTAGCGCAGAGACGACTGCTGTTGGGTTCTGCACTGACGTCGCTGCTGTAAGGAATCTGAGATCTGAATAGTAATTTTCCGATTTTCTGCATGTGCGTGATCGAAAAAAAGTGTATCTTCCTTCCGGCTAATGTTTTCTAGAATTACAACTTCAAACATATCAGTAATGCAAAATAGTTGATTACTTTTCAGGCTAATATCGATAAACAACGAACTGCTGATACGAACATAAAATAAGGCAAGAAGCTAGTTTCTAGCCTAAAAATTACTGTAGATTATGTAAAATCATTCATGACAGGTACTGCGACGGTGTGAATCTCTGAAGTTATGTATGACATATTTAACCGCGTCGGAAATAGTTTTTTTTTCCAGATAGTCGCTCGTAGAAAGGAAACATCAATAAAGATAAGAACAAAAGCAAAACTCGATTCTTAATAATACACTTGCCACGTCTCCTTGAAGATGTACCACTGCCATCAAGGCCTTGTGGAACATTTAAGCCCTTTTGGACATTTAGGCCCTTTGGGACATTCAGGACCTTTTGGCCATTTGGCCCCTTTCGGACAGTTAGGCCCTCAGGATAATTTAGGCTCTATGGTCCATTTAGGCCCATTAGACATTTTAGGCCCTTTGGACAAATAAGGCCCTCTGGCCCATTTAGGCCCATTCAGGCTCTTTCGGCCACTGAAGCCCATCCTGGTCTTGGAAACAAACATGAACCAACCTATACATCCGCCAACCTCACGTAAACTAACCTAACCTAACCTAACGCAACCTAAACCAAACTAACCTAACCTAACAAAACCTAACATAACATAACCTAATGTATATTTACAAACCTGGCCTTTGGGTCATTTAGGAACTGTTGGAAAGTTAGGTCCTTTGAACGTTTTATGCCCTATGGGCTATTTAGGACCCAATGGGATATTTAGGCCCTCTGGGCCAAGTAGGCGCTTTCGGCCATTTAGTCCATTTGAGCCACTTAGGCCCTCTGTACAAGTTAGACCCTATGGGCCATTTAGGCCCTATATCCTTCGGATATTTTAGGCTTACTGGCCCATTTAGGACCTCTGGACAATTTAGGCTCCTTTGACCATTTAGGGCCAGGGTGACATTTAAGCCCTTTGAACAATTTACGCTCTCTGGCCCTTTCGGCCTCTGAAGCCCACCCTGGACTTGGAAACAAACAACCCAACATATCAATCCGCCAACCCCCCCGTAATCATAGTCTCCGGCAAACTGTCGACTTGATTTTGTCGTGACCTTAACATGAAGCTGACCTGTTGATGACCTCAAACTCACATTAGAATTGCCACTTGGATTCCCACATATCGGCAGAAATATGCGTTTAAAAATGGCAATTTTAAAAGCGTCTATTCGGAAAACCCAAGGACTGACATTTTCGTGACTATGTCGTGACGATGGCATGTGCGTGACATCAAACGTACATAAATATGGTCACTCAGATTCCTGTAGATCGGCAGAAAAAGGTATTTTAAAAAATGACTTTCGAACGACCTTAGAAATTTTAAAGCCCTTTATTCCGAAAACTCAGGAATTTATATTATTGTGACTCTGGCATGACCTTTATTTGCCTGCGACGTCAAGGATACGTGTGTATGTCACTAAGTTACGTAAGGTTCGGTGTAATTAAGTTTGAGAAAAATTCCTCTTAAATGACCTCGGAATTTTTAAATGTCTTCATTCAACAAAACCTGGGGGTGATACTTTTGTGAACTAAGAGCCAAACTCCTCCCAAACTGCGGTCTTCCTTCCATCACTTGTGTCCACAAATGCAAACGTGATATCCTTCGTGGTTACATGTCATACCAAATTTCATTGAAATCCGTCAAGCAACCGTGGTTTCAGAAGAAATACTGTTAACCGCGGCAAACATTGGAACTGTCAAGATAATTATCGCGGTCGTTTCCATGTTTTCTTGGTATCCGTGGTAACCTTATTTATCCTTTCATGTTGTTGATGGTTACCACGGTAACCACCTTAGTCATGGTAAACAAATGTCGCTAGTGCGTTTCCCACCTACAAGTTTTCTCATCAGCCATTTGTTATTACCGATCGAAATAAATTCAAAGATGGGAATTTTGGAGTCTTCAATAGCACCAAATTTTATTCTATTCCGTTCTGGTAGTTCTAGAGTTGAATCACGCGGACTGACAACACGACCATCCCGTAATGCGTTCCTCACTTGCACTTCGTGAGAAGAACGCACAATAAATTAACAGTTCATTAGCCAGTAAAGGAGCGGGTATTTTAATAAAAACAGAAAGGCGAACACAAACTTCTAAATCATCAGTATATATATATATGTTACAGGTGGCCCAATATTACACACAAGGATAATATTTCGTGTTGTAATGTGTTGTAATGCGGTGCCCGAATTTATAACTTGTGTTGGGCAAGGCCGTGGTCTAGGTAACACGGAGTTTTCCTCCGGGGGCTTCCCCGGTTTCTCCGTGGCATCCCAACAATTACTCCATTCACACACAGAAGAAGGCAATGGCAAACCACTTCGGGATCATCTGCCAAGAACGTATATGAACAGATCCCAGTCCGAGAAAAGGATGGAAGGATCATGTTCATATGGACCTGTCGTCAGACAGAACACTAAAAAAAATAAAACATAATCTAATCCTCTTTGCAAAACATAAATATCCAGAATTTTAATTTGTGTACAAGCTATCATCTCATATACTTGATAACGCGTCATTGTATAAGCAAACTGAAAACTTACCATAAAGAATTTTTTCTGTTCGAACATTACGCCATGGACCATTAAAATCAATGAACAGTGGCTTCGCCGTCACTACCTACAACCATCCACCTGGTGGTGTAATACAATGAAGCTTTCCTGTTCTTATCCCGCAAATAACACATTTTCAGCTCATATTATGTTTGAAATTAAAAATACAGAAAAGTAAAACAAACTTTTTAGCGCCTGTAAACGATGCCAATTCACATTAAACAGACAACTGTAGAATAAGGGTTCAAAAAATATATTTAAATCGAAGAATATTGAAGATAATAATCATGACAGTGAGAGAAAATACAATGACGACAAATGTTTGTAGGAATTAAAACGTACTAGAATTTTAATTTCGAGAATAGTTTTAATCGACACTGATTTTTGTGCCAAATATGATGCCTCATGCCTTGTTTGTAACATTTGTACACCCCTGTGGTGTTCGCGAACATCATTCTAGTGTGCCCCTGTGTAGAAGACTGATGATTATAATTCGAGAAACAGGTTTAAAGGGATATAAATTCCTAAAAGTTGTATAAACGACAAGCATGTTTCGAAAAGTTGTCACAATTCATGTAGGATATATTGATTTTTTTTTAAAAAACAATTTAAAAATATTATTTAACATTTTAAACGTACCAACTGTACGCGAAGTTAATAAGAACCTGGAGGCAAGATGTGAAAACAGACAAAAGAACAACGCGAGGCGGGTTGAGACAAAGGAAGGCTATTGCATTACGCGTGCCCTCATGTGTTTTGTTTTGGTGTCACAGACAAGAGGGCAAGAACGTCTTATGTCGATATCTGACCCTTTGTGCCATCACCTAATCAGCTGTACTGACATTATGATAAGTTTGAGGTTATGTTACCTCGCAGTTCACTTCGACTGTCTGTGCATTCATACCAACTTATGAAAAAAGACTTCCCGCTTCTTTCTATAGCCCGAAATACATCCAGGGTCACGTGTCGGAAAAAAAAACAATTTACAAGATGGGATAGAACTGTGTACGGTGCTCCGAGGGTGATTGGTGTAATAAGAACAATATATCATTTTGAACATGTTCCAAATGTTAATCGATTATTCGATGTGGAACATAAAATGATATTTTAATTACCTTATTTGTAAATTTTAAATATAATTGTGATTAGACGGACAAAACCGAATAATCAATTTAAAATATGGCAAGTAAATCGTACACTTTCGATCAAGGCAGTTCTTCCTCGACCTGGCCACGAGTATGCTATTAATATGATAGTTGCTACTGTTTTCTATATTTCTAGTGTCTGCACTAGAACGCACCCAGAGACAGTTCAGGTAATTACACAACCTGAGACTTGTGTCTCTAGCATTCATTTTGGTATTACTTTATGCCCAACCAAACACCCCTCGATCTGATCATAATGTTTGTTACAGGACAGAAATTATGTGAAGCTCCGCTCTGTGTAACATTATCAGGTCTCCCAAGGTAAGGTAGGGTTCTGCCAGCACCCTGTTCTCAAATACCCTCAGCTCCCGTGAGTGGGAGGTCAGCTGTAACGCAACAGGTCAAATTACCCTTTTGAGATTTATTTTGTTGGGGGTGGAATCAAATGTGTCATTAAACAACCGTCCGTACAGGTCAGCAGTCAAGTGGCGTCTGGCAGACAAAGAACAAACTGCAACAGCAGAGAACCTTCAAGTCCGAAGTAATCATGCTTTAAAAAGCAACCATTCGATATTCATAATAGCCAGTCCACAAGGCGGATCGTAATATTAGCAGCGAATACGCGAGAGCGGCACGTTCAATAAACAAAAACGCAATCGACTGGCATTAGCCGATGACGCAGTGTCGTGTCAGTGAATGCCGATAAGATTTTCTAGTGAATTTCAGGTTTAATTTTAATGTTCGTAAGACAGAACTGGTCACCAAATGTTTTAACATGTCTTAACCGTCTGTGGTGTAAACTAAGTGGTTCCGCGTGCTGTGATGTCAGTACAGTAGAGTAAGTGCATTTTAACGACGTGAATCAAAATCAGAACTAGTAGCAATCCACATCAGTTAATTATCAAAATTCGAATGGTTTGGATGAAGTTGTAGTATATTTTAATGATTATAACTTAATATTCATATATTTGTTTTATTCTTGTCAGTCTAATCACAATAAAATTCCTATTAAATATTAAAATATTACCATAATTAACATTTAAATATTTAAAATATATTAAATGATATTCTCTATCGAAATGTTCGATTTACATTAGAATATCACTTTTTACACGACATGTTTCAGTTCTAAAAGAACCATCTTCAGGTGTATAAAATTATATAAACTTAAATATAATTTCTTAAATGCAACTTTTTAGTCAGATGTTTATCAGATATAAAAATGATGTTTTCTTCCAGATTTTATACACATATAAAACAGCAAGAAGGATTTTTATAAAATGCAATGTTCAAGTCAATTGAAGTGCCATCTGCTTATGTAAAGACGTGCCTTACTTTATTCAAAAAAAAGAATCCACGTGTTTGAATAGTATCTTCATAAATTATTCCTGTTTTATTTGAACATAGATTAAACTTGGGCCAGCGTGTGACAATTATTACTTGTTAGTTGTCAACAGTGATGTAATTTGTAAAGATAGCTGAAGACCGAATGTGGAATGTGTCCGTCCGAAACGTCGTCAGGACTTGATTGAATAGGTGCACTAGTTGTAAAATTTCGAAGACTTAGTGTTGTACAGACACGGCAGTTTAATAATATTTAGGATTTTGATGTTTAATTTGTTTCAAATACGACACACCGAGAAACACTGAAATGTTAGCAGCTTTCCCGAACTTATTTTGCTATTAATTTCTGTGTCAGTGCAGTTTTTATTCGGTGCTGCCGTTTCCAAATATTTTTATTTAATCAATTTTTCCGACGTTGGTCCGAAAACATGGGCTTGGAAGCATACGAGATATTTTCTGACGAATGAAGTTGTTTTATTACAGTGTTTTCTGCGAGAGAACTCAAGTAAGCGCTGACCACTGGTTTCAAGAGACAAACGAATAATAAAATTCCATTTTTCTGAAAATTGGAGAATTTTCCTGGCGCGCTGTTTACGCTCCAGTAACGATAACATTTGCGCGTTAATTCCAACAACCATTACTCCATTTTCTTCATTTGACGTCATGAAAGCTGTCGTAATTTTAAATGCAAAATTTCGCCAAGGTTTTTTTTTTCGTCAATCCGAGAAGGCGGCTGCCATTGTCTCTCCAAACAGACTATAAGCGGATGACGTGTTCTGCTTTGGCTGTCAATCTCTCAGTTGAACATGGATGCTGGATCAATTCTAGCGTTTGTCTTCCATGTACGTCTCGGTCTTCGTGTGTTGTATTTTTCCTTTAGCTTTCCACACTAAAACGCATCTCCGATTCGTGTTACATGCATTGCCAATCATATTCTAATACCGTAAAAATATTTGAGGGGGGGAGGTTAATAATGCGTTAATGCAATTTTATATTCTGTGCTGGCTTCGAACTCGACACACGCAGTGAAAGAATTTCAATTTTGTAAAGAAAATTTTCTCAGCACCAGTGAAAGTTTCTATAGCCCTCTGACGACAGAGTCCTCTGAAACAGATGTGTACCTTCAGATGTCACAGCTGTGAGCTGTTTCAAGTTCTAGAGATCGGAAATTTCTGCTCTCTTAATGCTGAATCCCTCATTTAGAGCCAACATTCGACAGTTTACACTTGCATTCATTTTATTGGTGGGCACTATGGCTATTGAACCATAATCTAAGTCTAAATAATATTTATCCATTGAGTTCGCACCTCAAAGAAAACAGCACGTTCTCATTGCAAAGATAATTTAGGTGATGCTGTTTATGCAAATAATTGCTGTTTGTTCTGAGTGCCATGCAAAATGAGTACATGCACTTCGTTTGCTTAAACGCGGGATTAATTCATGTTGAAGCAGATGGTTTATACAGTTACCAAATTGCCTTTAAAGGGTTAACTTAATAAACAAACTAGTCAGTTTTCAAGTGAAATTAAATACAATAGAACCCTGTTCTTCTAAACGTTCAGGATCGTCTTCCGGATCATTATTTAATAATGAGAATTAGCATTTAGAATAAATTGACGCGAATTATCCTCTGCAGTCGAAATAGCGTCGTTAATAATCTGCAAATTGCAACTGAAACTTATTGTCCACTTACTGGAGTACTGCTCGCCATTAAAATTTCCGCTCAGTATTTATTTCGTTTACAGAGCGTGTTTCCAATTATTTTGTAATTTATACATCACGTAATTATTCAGTCAAGCTTTGTACTTCTCTTAATTCTACACACAAATTTCATTTGCTGGGACTTCATTTAAACGTGACTGTAACCTAGAATCTTTTTAGAGATTCCCGAAATAAATTACAGAATTAAATCTGTATTTTTATGCACCTTATGGACTTTACAAAGGAGAGTGTTGACCTGCCTCAGAAAGGCAACTCAAAATGAAACGATTCATTCCTTATAAAAGATGTTACCTCCCCCCCAACACCTTGATATAAGCGTCCGCCTCCTCTGTGAACCTTGCCTGGTTTCCATTACCAGGGAGCGACTCTCAGAGGAAAGAAACAGCACTCAGAGCCCTTTCTTCGTGTTCAGAATTACGAGGCAGACCACTGCTCCCTCCTTCTGCCTAGCTTACGTAGCTCACCGGGCGAGAAAGCTTGCAGTCGTAAACAGAGCTCTTCGTTTTAATGGAAACCGCATTTCCGCCTTCTGAACCTCGAGTAAGGAATTTACGTAAGTCTGTGTCCTGTGTATATTCTGGAACGACTCCTAAAAATTAAGTTTGTATTCATCAAAGAAAGTAACACGATACTGAAAGTGGAAAATGCCAATTAACATTCAGGTCATATTTCGTCTTCTTGTCTGCTGTCTGAGAAAATGAACAATAAAACATGCGCGGTGTTCCAAAAGATTTTTAATTTTGTATGAATATGAAGCTTAGTCTATAATGTAAAATAAGAAATAGGTTGAAGACGTTTCCATCTTCCGAAACGTTGTGTTCTTTTGAATTCCAGGCGATGGACAAAATCCAAGATATTAGTAATCCTGAATATATCACACCATCGACAGTGCCATTTGAAATTGACAAGGCGAATTATTTAGAAGTTGATTCATGAATAATTCTTATCATACTTGGTCGTGATATCTGTCATAGTTTTGGATCGGCCATTTCAATTCTGTTGCATTGGTGAATCGTCCAACTGCATGTAGTAAAAGTGCTGATATTATACCTTGGCTAACAAAAGCGCCTCACACAGACAGACAGGTGCAGAATTCTCCTTCTGGCGGAGGTCGGCGTATCAGCTCGGTAGCTCAGTTGGCACACCTTGGCCCTATCTCTGTTCGTTCTGACATACGCCTTCGTATTTCTTTATCTCGTGTGATGCGTCACGTGCCTCTTGGTAACACATCCTCCATTACTTCCGCCTTTTTTCTAGCCCTCGTATTTTGTGGTGACACCCCACCCCCCCCCCCCCCACACGCCTCTTGAGCGACATGAAATTCCTGCCTGATACTGCAGACTAGACGAATTGGATTCAAGTTTTCGTTCTGTGGCATCAACTCGTACTTAGCTGTGAAGTTTCGCGTACAGGCGTATTGCTGTCTCACCGAAAACCACGGAGTGCAGCTGGTAACTACGCACGTTCGCTGTCGAGGCCACATTCTACATCCCACTTTTCAGGGAATATAAAGACACAGGACGTACGCATCTGGGGATCAGAACGCCCTCAAGCTATGATAGAGCACATCATAGACAGCCCTGAAGTTAATGTGTGGTGTGGCCTCTTGCACGATCGTTTGATCGGACTCTTTTTATCTGCGACTGTGACATCCAGCAGTTGCCTGGCTGCCTAGGAAAACCTTATCTATCCGCAGAAGTGCAGCCTCGTGCCGTGTTCCTCTAGCAAGATGGCGCACCACCACAACGGAGCTTGACCGTGCGTTCATCTCTTGAACAACCATTTCCCAAACCGATGGATTGGTCATGCTGGTCCCGTCTCTTGGCCGGCAAGATCACCGGATATCACACCGTGTGATTTCTTTTTCTGTGTGTACCGAACTCCGGTGGCCGACGTGAACGATTTGAAGGACAGTCATGACTGCAGCTGCTAAAACTGACATGTTGCGGCGTACATGGATTTAGCTTGAACATCTTTTGGACGTACAACGTGTGACAAATATTGCCCATGTTCAATGCGTGTGATGTTCAGAACAAATTTTTAGAGTTTCTCTCGCGGACGACGATCAGGAAATGTGTCTGTGTCTTTTCATAAAGGTTTTATTCACGAGTAAAGTTTTAAAGATAACTTATGTACACCCTGTACTTTGAGTAATCGCTTTGCCATGCTCGACTGTTCCATTCACAGATGAAACGACAGAATTTCGAACAGTTCTGCTGTGAACCAAGGAGGAGAGCGATCACTTACAAGTATCCACAGATGTCAAGAATATTTATCGCATTGGCTGTGTTTCCTTACAGGGTTCATATTATAGTGATTTATCCATACGAATGGCGTGTGCTGTTGGAACTGAAAGTTGTATATTTCTCAGCACCGAGCAACACAGCTTTAGAACTTTGGTTTGAGGACTCTATATATAGGTGTCATTCATTTGGACCATGTTGTTGGCCAAGGACTTTTATTCCTAAAGAAATTTTCAAAGAGTATTTCTGAAAGATCCCAGCTTTGAGACGTTGGAGACAAAACTATGCAAATTGTGTTCTATTTCCTTTTATGTTGAGATCACGGGTGAGACAGTTACTGCATATTTAGTCTCGTAATTAATAGGCCTACTTTTTTTTACAATTTTGGCACCGCCGGAATACCGAACAACATTGGAGGATTCCCAGTCAGCGGGCCTACAGAAATCTTAAGCACGTAACACCACGTATGTGAGGTGCCCACGTCTTGTTCTGATCCCCTGCATTACAACCAAAATATTATATGTATGCTCCTTTTGACGATGGCGGTAAAAATTCGCCTTTCAGGCCCAAGAAGTTAAAAAACTTCGCGGTCGTAACAAACTGTTCAGATGTTTGACGCTCTTAAGGTACAATTTGGCTGCACGCGACAGAGACAAGCGACCGAGGCAGGCGACAGAGTTACGAGACCGAGACTGGTCGCTTCCTGTCTGCTCTCTGTACAATCGTATGAAGTACAATTACGAGCG
>NW_019059738.1:131282-149934 GCF_000696155.1 Zootermopsis nevadensis
TCTAGCGGTTAGAACGCTGGCCTTGTAATCCTGGGGTCTCGGGTTCGAATTTATAACTTGTGGTGGTCTAGGCAACACGGAGTTTTTCTCCGTGGCATCCCAACAATTACTCTATTCACACACAGAAGCAGGCAATGGCAAACCACTTCTGGATCATCTGCCAAGAACGTATATGAACAGGTCCCAGTCCGAGAAAAGGATGGAAGGATCCTGTTCATATGGACCTGTCGTCAGACAGAACACTAAATAAAATAAAATATATGAGCTGAAAATATCGCCCACAGATATCTGTGTGACAAAATCCGTGTTGAATACTCATTAGCAGTTAGAAAAAAATAAATAAAAATAATAGATATGTTCTAGTTCCTTAGGTCCGTCTTCCTTTTAAATATGCCAGGACGATTAAAAGAACTATTAAAGATGTTAGTTTCATCGAACCTGATTGATTCTTTTCGGACCCGTTTACTTCTGACATCAGCGACAATATGAAAAGAGTGAAAGGAGTTTGATTCCGTGCAGCTTATCACAGCGGTCACGTGCTTCTACTCAGGATATTTTTCCTGCGACAGGAACACACAGCAGCAACCAGCCGTCTAATTTCCCATCGTTTCATGCGAACGTATTTAAACATCTTCTCGTGGTCTTCCGCAGTTACCACAGCGTGGGTGATAATGAACGAATTACCACGACTGTCTCCGCCACACCCCACGTGTCCGTCATGCGACTCTGGTATTTTTCGATTAGCCTGATTAAAACGCAACCCTGACGACGAAACCAACGATGATATTGTATTCTTGCAAGCGTGTGCCTTTGTTATGCAATGCTTGAAGCTGGGACGGGCGTAATTGCTACTTCAATTCTAGAGGGTTTTGACGACGGTAGTTTACACTTAAAATTGTTCATTGTCAGGACTTTTTCCATCGTCTGTTCATTAAAACCACGACGACGTTTCGGAGGCTGGGGTTCTGTCTCCGTCTTCAGGTGAGAGTTACCTACTCTGTTGGGTCCCTTAAAGCTAGTCTCTGTCACTGGACGATTTAAATCGTGCAATTATTTCAAATTATCCACCCAAGTACGGGTTCTGTCAGTAGATTCACCTGAAGACGGAGACAGAACCAGCCTCCGAAACGTCGTGGTTTTAATGAACAGACGATGGAAAAAATCCTGACAATGAATAAGTTTAAGTAATTCCTACTGTTCTGTCGCTCGGTGGTCGCTTGTTGTAGACAAACACGACCTTTGACCCTAAATGTTGCCAGTCGGCGTATTTCGTCACGAAAGGCACCAGACGATTTCGTTGTAAAGTAATGTTCGTGAATAATTGATGTTCACGCCTTCATGATTTTCCTCATATAGCATCGCAACCAGGCCAACCTTTAGTGGAGTGGCACGAGGGCTGTTTGGAGTGTCTGCTGCGTGGGAGTGGGCCTGATTTCGATTTCATTGTTGTGTGCAGTGTGTGATTGTTCTTGGGTCGCGTCTTAAACGGCAACACCCCTCCTCACTTCATCTTGAAAGGACTGGTCAGTTGGAACATACGGAATGGTTCGTATTCACTTGCAATGTCATCCACCAATTTGCAGTGTATTGAATGCGTAATTGAACTGTCTGGCGCCAAGAATTCCTGATAGGCAATGCTCGCCTGGCATGATGTCGTATGTTTATTGCAGCCCCTTGAATCAAACGCCAGACGTCGTCCCGGGTGTTGACTTCCTGTAGTAAACTGTGCCCTTCAAGCGGCCCCAGACGTAAAAGTCCGCGCGTGTGAGGCCGGGCGATCTAGGAGGCCACAAATGAGGGCCGATTCGTACAATCTATCGACCCGGGTGGTAAGAGTTCAGAAACTGCGTCACGTGTTGGGGGGAAATGAGCAGGATCTGTGTCATGCATAAACCGCATAGATCATCAACGTTGAAAGTATTACGTCAATTAGTAATTTAGGTCATTTTTAAATGTAAATGTTAAGCCCCTGGCACTGGACGCTGTCGCGTGTTACGTCCTATAAGGAGAACGTCATTAATTTCCGCCCAAACATTAATTATGGAAATAACAGCCAGTTGTAGGGGAGTGCTATTTGGAATTTACACGAAGGTACAAAAATGTATGCGGAGTATTCGTGTGACGCGTTTCTGTCGCCATTTGTGTCTGAAATGTGCCATGTTTCTTCTCAGACGTGACTGTACATTGCTACAGACTCAGCTCGTCTCTGTGTGCGGTAAAGTTTCTTCTGAAGTCTGTAATTAGAGCAACTTTTAGATTTCTTTAATGGGGCAGTAAGCGTATTACGGAGTTTTAAATACACGAAATTAATTATCCAATGAAAAGTTAAACATCGCTTCTCCAATCACGGGTATTCCTTTCTACGCTTCAATTAGAGCGAGCGACGAATTTAACAATTGACTGCTTGATTTCAGAATGCTTCTGTCCCCACAGCGAGGCGAATGCAAATGACAAGCGAGTAATTTATGTAATTGAGCCCATCTCGGGCTTAGTTTTCGCTAATACAGTTTCACAGCTGGAAAGTTGTTGGACGGTACATTAAAAGTTTTAGGCCGTCGTAATTTTTTTAGGATTTAAACTCAAAATTGCACCAGAGAATTGTGATAGGAATACTTCCTTCAAGCGGTTAATGACTAATATTTGTCAGCTGCGCAGAAAGACGACTTCTGTCTCGAGGTTTTGATCCATAATTCTCTCCAATTATTATTATTAAGTGTTCTGTCTTACGACAGGTCCATTGCTCTGCCCAAAAAGAGCTCTCCAGTTGTCCCTATTCTCGGCTTCTCGCTTTAATTCCTGGAACGTCATCTTCTTTCCTTGTTTAAGGTCGTCGGTTAGCTGTATCAATCTTCTTCCTAGTCCTCTCTTTCCTTCAACCTGGCCTTCGATGATATCACTCATTAATCCATTC
Source organism: Zootermopsis nevadensis (assembly GCF_000696155.1). Next base: position 134,194 of record NW_019059738.1, read on the forward strand.
CTTCTCATAATATGTCCCAGCCAGTTAGCTTTCCTTCGTGTAATCGCCTGCAGAATGTTTCTTTGCTCGTTGACTCTCCTCAATGCTTCTTCGTTGGTCACTCGATCCGTCCACCTGATCTTCTCTATTTTTCTCCAACACCACATTTCGAAACTCTCCAGGTATTTCTGTTCCTTCTTCCTGAGTGTCCAAGTCTCTGCTCCATACAGCGCGACACTCCAATAAGGCAAGTCAATTTTAGTGCCGACATTCTAACCCGAGATCATCCCTGTGCGAAACATGAATATCATCTCCTGTATGGTGACAATTGGTTGCTATGGATGTGCCTTATCTGCTTCTATGATTTGTAGACCAGGTTCTGTGGTCATCCGTGATCGTTATCAAACGGAAATTAATTTAAAAATGTCGTCATCCTCAAATTTTGCGTTCCTCATTAAGTCACACAAGCCTACTTTATTGAAGACTTAAATTTATTAAACCCTACAAATGTAAAGACGTGTCGGTCTACTTTTCACAATCCGCTGTCAGAAGAAGGTTTGATTTACAGAACTTTCCGAGTTGTTGGCTTCATTCCGTCCTCGTATTATCTGTTGTAATTTAACTGACTTGTTCTTTTGTGTAATTTTATATTTTATTTTCGGTTGAAAGGACAGAATCCGGAAATCTTTCATCAGTGAAATCGTAAGTGGTTAGTTTTGAAACGAACTCTGTGATCCGAAATCGAAATAAGATGTGGCCAAGTTTCGAAACGCTGCGAGCTTTAATGAAGACTTGGGCAAGAATTTTGTTCGCACAGTTTCCAGTATTGTTCGCCTTGTGGATTGCGACTTAAGACGCATGCCTCTGGAAGATCCTACAAGCTGTTTTACGCGTCTGAATACGACCACGGTTGGTGTGGCCTTTCTAAACTTAACTCCGCGCTGACATAAACGTAACACTGGCGCTGTCTTTGAGGCAAAAATATAATAGACTCTAATGTGAAGTTTGCCATAACGTCACCCCAAATAGCCATGGCGAAACTTTTCGTCGACAATCATTCTCATCACTGAAAGCCCAGGTCACGTGTTCAGACCACGGAAAAGGAGATACCTCGTTAATAACAGCGATACTGCATGGAACTCTTTCCGTCTTCTGCATGTCTCCGTGTGTTGTACGAAATAATTTGGCGACCTGCTTTTATTTAAGCCCAAATCTAGGCCCATTTTATAGCTGTGAACGAAATGAGCTGAAGGCTCTGGTCAACTTAACTCCAGTGAAAAGCCGCTTGTACCCATAGCGTGGGACTGAGTGCGGTGGTTTACGAAGAAATGCACTGCGGTATAACTGTGGCCTGCAAACAGTTTGTCTCTGGAAGTTTTTTTAACAACTTTTCTTTCTTCAAGTCTGGAAAGGATCTTTTCATCGGTACACAGCCCGAGGAGAATAGAGCAGTAATTAGTTGCGTGGTCACGTCACTTGAGAACAAAACACTGTTTGCTTGTCTACATGAAACTGTCAGAGGCACAAGTTCTTAGTGAAAGGAACAGAAGCTGTTGATTACAGTAGGCGATAAATGGGGCAAAGTTTCAGCCACACGAAATGCGAAACCATTCGTCAGCTCCCATATGTACCACGGAGAAAGAAATGACTTGTTCTTTGACCGTGGTGCATTCCTCGTAAATCGATGGACCTGCAGTTCAGGTTCCAAGAATGCCGTTGCCCACGCTAATCAGAAGGCCTGCTTTTGCCACGCTAGCAATGTGCGTGTGCTGAAGTATATTTGATTCGGTACGCTTAACAGGAGAATAATTGAAGATTTCCGTCTTCTGGGTTGTTGCGCTTTGTAGTCTGGTCGATGTTACCCAACGTTTCAGAGGTCATACTGCCTCCGTCATCAGGGCGATGAATATGAAGATTTCTGTCTTCTGGGTTGTTGCGCTGTGTAGTCTGGTCGAAGTTTACCAACGTTTCAGAGGTCATACTGCCTCCGTCATCAGGGCGATGAATATGAAGATTTCTGTCTTCTGGGTTGTTGCGCTGTGTAGTCTGGTCGAAGTTTACCAACGTTTCAGAGGTCATACTGCCTCCGTCATCAGGGCGATGAATATGAAGATTTCTGTCTTCTGGGTTGTTGCGCTGTGTAGTCTGGTCGAAGTTTACCAACGTTTCAGAGGTCATACTGCCTCCGTCATCAGGGCGATGAATAATTGTTTTGACTCGATAGCCGCAGGAAGGTCTCTGATTCGGGGGCCTGCTGGATCCTATAATGCGAGAACCCCGTAAATAATCAGCGCGAACCACGGCGATACCAGAAACTTGTGCAGTGAACTAACTCGAGAATTGTAAGAAAATATGTAAATGCATTTGTGAAATAACCATATATCGCAGGTGTGGAAACCTTCTCAATATAAGAAATTTAAGTTAATGCGGTTGACTCTTGGCGGTAGAATGTTTGCAGTGGCTTAGACGGAATGAGGTCCACAGGCTGGAAGAGATGATCGTATGCGGAACAGAGATAGTCGTTCATGTAGACGGAATCTGACGTGTTTGCTAAACTTGTAGCTGGAAAATCTTCTTTGTTTGTGTGTTGTATGAATATCACGAATGGCGCAAAGTATTCTCCACTGGCTCTGCGGCATTCTCTCAAAGTTCAGTCGTACAGGAATACCTCGGAGATATTGCGGGTTCGGTTCCAGATCACCGCAATAAAGCGAGTCGCACGAATTTTTTGGTTTCCCAGTGCATATAAAAGTTATGTTTACACTATACTGTAGTCTATTAAGTGTGAAATAGCATTATGTCTAAAAAAAACAATGCGAGAACATTGAGAGAATTACCAAAATGTGACACAGAGACACAAAGTGAGCTGTTGGAAAAATGGCGCCGATAGACTTGCTCGACGCAGGGTTGCCACAAACCTTAAATTTGCACACAAAAAAAACCCGCAATATCTGCGAGGCGCAATTAAACGAGGTATTCCTTTAATCATTTTGATTTATTCTCTCTTTGCTTGTTTCTCATTCAATGTGATTCCTTGTATTCATTTTCGTTGCATGTCATTTCTGCTTTTTCATTGAATCCGATTTCAAGAACGAATATAGAGCAAATGTTCCAAAGAGACACACCGGAAGGGAGTGGATATAACGACCGAGCTGCCGAACCCATCAACAGGCCACGTGTAGGACAGGTGCACTACTCTTCTATACTAATACGTGTAGAACCCACACTAAACAGCTGCCCTGTATCCACAGCTACAAATTCACTGGCTTTGCCTACAGATTTTCCCGATACCTTAGTTTTAAGTCCGACACTCCGCAAGAGAATCTCGTCGCTGAAATGTCTCGCCTTCAAACACCTACACGTCCGTTAGGTCACATTACGAGAATGTTAAGACGTGTCGAATATTACTCTGACTTCCACGTGTGAGCCGTGATGCAATTCTGCTTTCAGAAGTAGCAGGGATGGATATTCAGAGCGCCGCGTTCTCAAGAAGTGGAGGAGTGAGGATGAAGCCCTACACTTTCTAAACCACGGGATTAGATGTCAGCTTTCATCTGGGGGGGGGGGGGGCGTACTTTATGTCTCATGTATGTGATCCCTGCAAATTTGTGATGCAAAGTGCTTTGGCATTTGCTACGTGTTTTACAGAACTTGATGTGAGTTTGCAAGGCGTCAAGATTTGTACCGAGTGATTTTCGCTTTCTACGTCCAATCGAGAATCGACAGCATCCTGACAGATGATGTCCGTATTCTGTCTCAGTTTCTCAAAAGCCACGCCGATAGAACACATTATACAAGATGGCGCCTTATTTCTCCCACATCCCTACCTGCGCCTAATGTAAGCAGCTGCTACAAAGTTTCAAGATACCCGATTAATCAGACAGTAATGAGTTGTCCGTCTCGGTCCATCCCGTACATGCATTTGTGGTTCAGCTTTCTAGGTCACTCGCGCGCGCTCCTACTATGACACTTATTGTTAACATGAAATGTGCTATTTTAGAGCCATATTTATATATTTGTTTAAATCTTGTCAGTCACAATCACAATAAAATTCCTATTAAATATTACTATAATTAGCATTTAAATATTTAAAATATATTAAATGATGATGATATTTTAAATATTTATATATTTTAAATATATATATTTTAAATATATATTTTTTAAATATATATATTTTAAATATTTAAATGCTAATTATAGTAATATTTTAATATTAATAAGAATTTTATTGTGATTGTGACTGACAAGATTTAAACAAATATATATATTTATCACAATATGACGCAACTTTATCATCTCAAGCCATATTTATGTTCACATCGCTGTGATAGCTGTAATGTATTAAAGTGTTTATATTTCTTTCGCATGCAGTTGTTCAAAGCAGTAGAGTTTCGTGTAATGCTTATGATCTAACTTGCAGTACAGTTGAATTTCTGCTTGCTATCATTTGCCGACCCCTCTCTGAATGTTACTTACTTGCAAATTAAGCTTAATTAACCCGGTACTCAGACGAAAGGACGTGTTCATGAAATATGTAAAATTTAGCGTAACGCTAATAAACAGTTTGAAAGATCCTGTAATTCTATTATGTTAGTAACTTGCGAAGTAAATGATGTACATGACGAGAAGTGAAGTTCAAATATTTTGTTAGTTGAAAGAAACGCTGGTCATTCATTTTTTCGAGAAAAGTATTTGAAAGTCGATACCGTCGAAACGGAATCTAGGTGGAGAAATGGCGAAATAAGTTTCTGTCCGTAAGCAAGTCGTGGGGCAGAGTCCGCCGTGGTACGCTCAGGTCCTCGAGCAAAACCCTGGGAAACCCGAAAGGATCGTTGCTGCTTTCGCAGGTGGCTACTTCCGGTCGCCGCCCTGAGTTCACGCTCTACCACGCGGTCTCTCAACGATCCGTTTTAGTAGTATCCCAACATCTATGTCTAGGTCTTCCAGGTGGTCTTCTCTCCTCAGGTTAAACATAAAAAAATGTGTAGGCATTTCTCACCTCCCTCATATGCACTGCTGGTTCCACTCTCCTTCATTTCATGAGCCTGATTGCATTAATGCGATAAAAGTCGCGAAGTCCCTCATTATGAAATGTTCTGCCGCCTGCCGTCACTTTGTTCCTCGTGGCTTGTTAAGTTCTCCTCAGCATCTTTATCTCAAGCACTCTGTATCAGGTTTCCTCACTTAATTTGAGACACCGACGTTCACACCACACAAAGGGCAGGTACAATTACAAATTGGAAGTTCTTACGGTTATGACAGGTAATAAATATTCCATTTATGTTAATTTTTGCGTTCTTTGTATGGCGGAAAGGAAGGCGGAAGGTTTTAAACTGCTTGCTGGCTGACGTTCCCAGAATTCGATGCGCTTTTAATTTCCCGCTGAATGAAACTTTGATATATTTTTCCCGTCGCTCCCGTATATTTGGACTTCGCCCCTTTTTCGAAACGCGTCCCTTCTAACAAAGTTTTTTGTCCTGTAGTCTAGTGACGATGCACGTTTAATTTCATACAAACTTCATTAGCGGCAACTGATGGAGCTTCCGTTTTCTTCTGCATGGTATTTAGGTTTTACTCACTAACTCAATGCCATCAGCAGAGACCAGAATCTTTTATGCCCCATTCAGTTGCATTCTCCCGTTCCTGATGGCGTGGAAGCGTTGGTGATGGAGCATCTCCTTGTTTCAGATCGCTGTGAAAAGGAAATGCATCCCATAATTTCTTAAATAAACGGGCTCTGGAGTTGGTTTCATTCAAGCACACTTTAATTAGTATAACGACTTTTGTGGTGAAATGGAATTCAATGAGATTGTTAGAAATGCTTCCTCCCTGACGTAATTATATCTTTTCATAAAGTGTCCCCTGTACTACCATTGTATCCATCCAGTACCTGAGGACTGCAAGAATATCTGATCGTTAGTCCACAGATTTTATAGAAATGCATTCACATTACATTTTACACCCAATAATAAAAGATTGTCAGAAATGCGATACGTGGAATTAAAATGTATCGTCTGTTAAGAATAACCAAATCACGTGAATGTTTCCGTAAACGAGCGGCTGATACCCACTCTGGAAGCTCTGATCTTGTTGAAGTAAATTAATTTTGTTGTGGTTCAGGCCACGAAATTTTGTATTTTGTGTCCCATAACAGAAATTAAGAGCCACGGTGGTCTAGCGGTTAGAACGCTGGTCTTGTAATCCTGGGGTCTTGGGTTCGATTCCCGGCGGTGCCCGAATTTATAACTTGTGTTGGGCAAGGCCGTGGTCTAGGCAACACGGAGTTTTCCTCCGGGGGCTTCCCCGGTTTCTCCGTGGCATCCCACCAATTACTCCATTCACACACAGAAGAAGGCAATGGCAATCCACTTCTGGATCATCTGCCAAGAACGTATATGAACAGGTCCCAGTCCGAGAAAAGGATGCAAGGATCCTGTTCATATGGACCTGTCGTCAGACAGAACACTAAATAAAATAATATAAAATAACAGAAATTAATAATCGTGACATTGGAACAGTAGAATTTCTGTTTGGCGTGGTCGTAAAATTTGGTGATTTTCCACGAGGGAAGTGTAATCCTGTGCGTTGTGTCAGACAACAAATCGCCGAGTAGGAGTGAATAAGAAAAATTATGATTGAGGATATTTTGACGTAACGGAACGCGAACCCAAGTAAATAAGAAGGAAATTTAGAAGTAAATAACTAAATAAGGAAATAAAAAATATGAATACATTTATGATGAAACGAAAATGAGGATGCGGGCAGTTCTTGAGATGAGTCACATCGTAGTGTTTGACGTAGAATCTGTACAAAGTCAATAAAAAGTTTTAATTGGGAAAGTTCGTGGAGAGAGACCACTTGGGAGAACTGAACATTGATGGGAGAGCAGTGAGAGGAGAGGAGAGTAGAATGTTTTGATGCGCGCCGAATTCAGTGGGATATTCGTAGATTCTGAAGGCCTCGTGTCGCGGTGATGCGACGAAGATACTCGTAGGTCTTTCATAATAAAAGGGAAACTGCGAGACGCACAAAGAAGAAGAAGACATTTACTCTCGCGATATTAAACTGTGCGTTGGACGCTGTAAACGATGCGTCTAGTAATGTTAAGTCGAGTCGGTTACGATAGGCTGGAAGTACAAATACGTCGCGTTAAGCAAACCCGTTGCACGGGTTCGTGAAAAGGAATTCGCGTGGAGTTTGTGAAATTGTCTTTTAGATGGTGTATTGAAGTCGGCCACATTCTAGTTCAGTGGCAGACTTCTGCCCCTTGTCTAGTTGATTTGTTGGTCAGTTAAAAGTCGGAAGAAATTGCCAGCTTTCATTCATGCAACGCACTGAGAAGCTAATCACATGCGGTAGAATTATTCTTAAGAAGATAATAGTAGTTCTGCCTGTTAAGAAATCCCTCTGCCTTTCATATAACCTGAAAGTTCGCAGGACCCCACAAGTGTCTGATGTCCTGATCAAATTTAATCCAATCCACATTCAATGTAATAAAGTCTATTTGAATATTATTATCCCAACAACGCCGAAGATTGCCAAGGGAAAATGCTTTCAGAACAGACTGTAATTTCGAAATCAATCTGGAAACGCTGGCAGTAAACAAAACAAGACAGGTATTTGCCAATCGAACCGTTACGTCAGCGATATTCTACGTCCGACTTCCTCTCCCGTGCGTTATGGCGCGTACCAAACATGATGATGTAAACTTTTGAAGCTTTTCAGAACCGGGGCTGTAAATACGAGCTGCTGAAAGCGAAAGTAAACAGAGAATCGTGAATGGAACGCTCTCGTACGTGCACGAGACTGCTGTCGAGTCGCACGCCGATGTGGTCGGAGTCTTGACTTCCGGTTCCAGTGTCAGTTCGCCTGCGACACAATACATAGCCTTCCCGCACGGCTCGGAAGTAGGAGAAGTTGCCGCAGGAACTGAAAGACTTCGACATACAGTCGTGGAAACGCATTTATATTGTGATGGGCAGAGTGGATGTGGATTTATCAAAATTCAAAGCTTTGACATCGTTGGAAAGTCATGCGATTTGTTGTTGTTGTTGTTTTTTTTCAACAAACCCCTTGTGAATGGTAAAATGTTAAGGTTTCTTCCAAAGTTTTATGTGAACCTGTGCATACGTAATATATTTTTATGCAACTCAAATGTACAGTCTTTTCATAAAATAATGCTGATTAATCAAAATTTAGACGTTTATGGATTGCAACAATACAAAGCAAACTGCGGCGACCTTGTATAACGAGGCACGAGGCAATCAATAGAAACCCAGTTTCAGGAAACACGGGGGGAGGAGGACCCATTTATCGCCCTCAATTTCACGCTACACAAATAAAAAATTCTTGTTTTGGCTTTGCGTGATGGACAGGGTGACGTCAGTAGAGCAGTTGAAATGCGGCATGTCGTAAGCTACATCTAGTGTCCCGAGGTAGGCTAGATAGCTCATGGCAGCGATTAGGTTGCGGGCTGGCTGTATGCTGAGCTACAGACGAATCCCAGGTTCAAGTATTACGCATCTAATTTGATACGGACAGTGTAATTGTAAGATAGTTTCTTTTTTTTGCTCTGATTTATCAAATTCATTGTTTTCAGCTTTTTAATACAGACATTTTCAAGTAAAAAGTGTTTTAATAAATTGAATATGATTTAATACGTTCAAATATCTGTAATAATTACAACACAGCACCAAGTGCCACCACCGTGTGACCCAGCGGAGTAACTATTTGTGGGAAAATTGTTATAAAATTACTCAGTGCTTCTAAATATCAAATGTCTTATAGTTTCTTAATCTAATTCTATGAGCAGTAATTGGATTTAGAAATGCCAGGGAAGTTTGTTTAGGGAGGAATTAGGTTAGAGGCTAAAACTTCCAGCTGCTAGTTTCTACAAATAAGCACTACAGTAACTTAATCAAACTGAGCAAGTTGCCTGACAGTTTCTACAGGTAGTAGCCTGTGTGGTATATTTCACGTCCACGTCAGCGTTTTCTCAGCCCACTGCTGGAGGAGGCTCGTTGCGATTATCACTCTGTTCATATACTGCAGTGGATTCAGGGCAAAATATTCTGTCCCAAGTTTCCTTTATTTTCCTCAACCCCTTCGTATGTCCTTTTCGACTGCGAGGTCCTAGCTGAAACACGATTTAGTCATTTGGACACGCATCTCTTGAAACCAGGAGACCATCGTGAGATCTCGGTAAGCAGGCATTGGTGGCTGCTGGCTTATTAATGGAACCGGAAGTCGCAAAATATGAGCGTCGCTCCGACGCCCGCCCACTTAACATACATACGAAATGCGCTAATGATTCGCACAAGGAGCGTTTTCTGACGACGTCGATTTTACGCATGGCGGCTTTATTGGGGATGATTTTGTTATTTGTAGTGTTCTGTCTGACGACAGGTCCATATGAACAGGATCCTTCCATCCTTTTCTCGGACTGGGACCTGTTCATATACGTTCTTGGCAGATGATCCAGAAGTGGTTTGCCATTGCCTTCTTCTGGGTGTGAATGGAGTAATTGTTGGGATGCCACGGAGAAAAACTCCGTGTTGCCTAGACCACCACAAGTTATAAATTCGAACCCGAGACCCCAGGATTACAAGGCCAGCGTTCTAACCGCTAGACCACCGTCGTACATACGAAAAGCGCTAATGATTCGCACAAGGAACGTTTTCTGACGACGTCGATTTTACGCATGGCGGCAGTATTGGGGATGAAATGTATAGATAATTAATTTGTCTGAGAACATATCGAATTATACTAAATTTAACCGAGATCCGTTAGGTAATTATCGATATGAAAACATGCAGACTAAATTTGAGCAGGACTAAAAAAAAATAGTCGATACGGTCTCCTTGCCGATATCTGAACCCAAGATCTTCCGAATACAAAGACGACGTGGTAACCACTCGGTCTGTAGCTTTGTGCGTTTCGATGATGCACATTGAATCTGGGGAATGCTTGTTACGATCAGCTTATAAACTGTTCCATCTGCTGAGGAGGGGGGGGGGGGGGGGGGGAGAGAGAGAAAAAGATTGAAACTTACAAAATTAATTTTATCTGTTCTGCAAAGGGTTTCAGTCGCATCCGAAGGCAAGGAAATGGATTAAGGATATTTGAGAACGAGCTGCTAAGGGGATTATTTTGAAATTAAGACAAGGCAAGTAATCGGAGTAAGTAGAAAACTGCTTAATGAGGAACTTTATAATTCGTGCTCCTCGTGTGATTAGTGTGAGAAACGGTGACGAATGAGTAGAGCTTGATGTCTTGTGAACATCTGAAGATCAGAAACAAATGACTTGCCATTTTATTTGGTTAATTTGAAGGGACACGAAAAGAATGAGGGGGGGGGGGTGATTTCGTATCAGAGTGACTCAGAATACGGGCCATTCGTGGGCTATTCCGAAAACAGTAATGGGCGATTTTGGACACCACAAAGGCTGTAAATGTCTTGATTAGGGGCATGGCTGTCGGGTCCTAAAGTATTATTTTCAGTTATCTTGCGTTGTGATTGAAATAAATGCTTGTAGTGCTGTTCATGTCTGTCTGTCTGTCTGCATGATTTAGCTCGTGAACCGATGAAGGAATTTGGATTAAATTTGGTATGGAATTATTCAATCGGCGTCTGACCTATAATCGTATTTGAAATTCTCTGCAATTTGTTATACCAACATGGCTGATGAACAAACTTGCGAGGTGGAATCGACACTAGCGCCGCTTGTAATAGGGTCATTCAGTGGCATGTGATGAAAGATTTTCGGGAAATACTGAACTCTGGAATGCTAATTCTTTGTGTTACGTAAAGTAACAGCATTACAACCACATGAAAGAAGAAATCGATTCTGACCTCGTCATGAATCGATCCTACGAACGTGCGTACGAGTGTTGTACGCTACCACTGAGCTAAAGCGCCTCATGACGTGCCTCTATTGATTTGCATACTTAAAATAGTCTGTAGTTCCACGTCGCTCTTATTAATAATTTAGAACACACGTCTCCTGCCTTGAATGGTTCGCCTTTCATTGAATGGCGCACGAAGCGGAGCTCGGACTTCACGAAAGTCGGTCTCTGGCGTCCATTCCCGTAAGCCCCATCTCGCCAGGACTATTTCGTGAATAAATCGTAAGGTCGAACATGAAACGGTTAGCGTAAGTTGTCAGAAGATGGCGGGACTGGCCTTTTTTTAAATCAGCAAGTGAAGAACCATTTTCATTGTGTCGTTCATCGCAATGGTGCCGATGGGAATAATTGCCCTGACTTTTTTCCGTTCTCTGGATACGGCTCATAACGTTTTTTTTTGTTCTGTCCGGGGAATCCCCTCCTTCGTGACTTCTATTCCTGAACTTTCCTCTTGATGAAGGTCTTCCATTGTGAGTGGCAAGTCATGTTGCAAGTAATTTCAACTTATTACAAACTTCTGTGCTATGAGAGATGTTGGGTCTCAGTTTGAAGAGTATGGACCACGTGCCTTGTACTGAGTGAAATAAAGAATAATTCCTTGTATTATTTTACGTCATATCGAGCAAGCCAGTTTAGTGGAAACTCTTAGACTTGTTTGCAGGCGTGGAGCTCGAAATTCTGTCTAGTTACCGATTTTTTTTATTATTATTAGTGTTCTGTCTGACGACAGGTCCATATGAACAGGATCCTTCCATCCTTTTCTCGGACTGGGACCTGTTCATATACGTTCTTGGCAGATGATCCAGAAGTGGTTTGCCATTGCCTTCTTCTGTGTGTGAATGGAGTAATTGTTGGGATGCCAATGAGGAAAACTCCGTGTTGCCTAGGCCACGGCCTTGCCCAACACAAGTTATAAATGCGAACCCGAGACCCCAGTACCGATTATCCAATAGTAAGATTCTATCCGTTCCTACAGCGACTGTCTCAAGACCTCCTTCCAGTTATCCACTACCAAGACCTAAATCCTTACCCATTCACCATATTTTTTGTCTCATTTTGTGCTGGGTACCCTCGTTAAGCAACCCAAGAATTCTTCAAGGTCAGCTTCTGATGGCCTGGCAGTACGAACTACCTGTTTCGACCTTCCGTTTCCGTCTTCAGCGATTTTTAAGGAAAGCTTTCAGTGATGTGAACGTGCCCGTCGCCTCCGGTTCAATTAAGGACGCGAAAATGAATTGCCTTATTTTCTTGGTGCTCTGATCGAGCAGGCTTCAGATCTAGTTACAGTCTGTGTGCACTGAAAGAAATTAAGATCGGCTGTTAATTTAATGTTCGTCCCTTTCTGCAGAAGCAACAGTGCCTAAACTACGAGACCGATTTCTATTAAATTTGATGTGATATAAATACATTAAATATTGTGGACCACACGATCATTTTCACTTCGGTTTATTTTAAGGGACTATTTCTTCAATAAAGTTCACTTTTATGGAGGTGGGTGTTCAGCTTCAAGTTCCGGCCGTTTTATCTAAGGGGATGTAGTCGCCAAAGATGCTAGGCCGTTTTTTCTAAGGGGATGTAGTCGCCAAAGATGCTGACAGGCAGTAATTTCTCTAAGTTTAAATTAAAAATCCTACTTAATTTCAATCATGTTATCATTTTACTTTAAATTGACATTTCAAAGGGCATTTTTATGGAACGCACCAAAAAAGAGACAAATTGGGCAGGAATTTAAAATGCTAAGGACGTGGAGAGAAGTTTAAAGGGAAGTGAGGTTTTATGTGACTAAAGTTAAGTTAAAGGTAAGTTACAAGTCCGGAAGGGTTCTGACAGCAGTTATCCAGGTTTGGTCATTGTATACGGGCGTTGTGCTTTTTTTTAAAAAATAGAATAACATTGATTTTGTATAAAGTAAATAATAACTCCACCGACTTTTGTAACTTGATACTAATTTTGTATGTCTGTTTTTTCTGTATTCTAGCAACATTATTTCTGTAGTTAATAGTTTTGAGACTTCTGCCTAATGCGGTATGACTCCGTTTATTTATAATTTTCCAGCTCTTCTTTAACGCAAAGCCCCACACACCTGTCAGTGTTTTCAATAACTTGTTCTCTCCAGAATTGTTCTTGGGGCTGCAGCCGGTGCTTGAGAATTCAACCATCTTACTTATATCGCTCGACGCCACTGCCCCCCCCCCCCGGGCGCACAGTTCTTGACTTTCAAAGACTTCTTGGAGGCGCATCAGTCTCCGTCGCCTTCAGTCCCTCTGGATTTGTATCGGAATCTGGGTCTGACTTTCACCATCGAGTGTCCTCAAATTTGTCATGAAATGTTTGCAGTCTCTCTCTCTCTTGGGTGGTGTTTTGAATAGCCCGCGACCGTCTCCTTCCAAATCCTCACACATTGACAACCCATGACCACCTTCTCATCTTATCTCGATTTTGTAAAATAATCTGTCAACAATTTGATTTGTGACTTCAATGGTTGGGTTCCTTTCTCTAGGAGAAGTGAAGAATTGAAATCGGATTACAGTGGCGGAACAGGCTTCACTCTGCTTCTCGACGTAATCCACAGAAGTAAGCCGGCAGACCCACATGCCTCATCCTTTTTTAAAAGAATTAATATTAACCTTACGTCCGTAATATGTGTAAGACGTGAACACCCGCTTGTGTGCTTGGACCGCCAGTAGCCCCACAGCGCCCTCTGCGGTCAGTCCTCGCAGTTGTGCTGGACGTACCCAGAGTAAGAGAACATCAGTTGACCTCATTTCTCAGCCAGGCTCGTTGATGATGCTCTGTTTAGTAGCCGGTGAAGAGACTTTAATTGGAATGGAACTCGTCGGAGGTCGAATAATAGAATGTGGAGTGACCGAGTTCTGGCTTTGACCAGCTGGTGCTGTAGGATTTGAGGTTTCCACGGCGATGAGTCTGAAGATGGTTATCTTCTGGGTTGTTGCGCCTTGTAGTCTGGTAGAAGTTTACCGAAGTTTCGGAGGTAGTTGCTGCCTCAATCATCAGGGCGATGATGGAGGCAGTAAGGATCCAGAAGACAGCCATCTTCATACACTGCGAAGTTTACACAATAAATGAAAATCGAGAATCATACAGTTACACCTTTTATCTGTGCGTTTTATAAAACAATATTGCACAGCAAAACTCAGTGTCTGAAATAAAGTTATTAAGCCTGATGCAATATTGTCGGCTTGAAGTTGACGAACTGATCTGCCGAGCACAAAACTGAATTCCGCGTACATGATCGGAACATTCCTGATCTCTTCAGAACATTGCCTACGGTAGCCGTTTGGTTTGAAACAGCAGCTACAGAAATTATCCAAATGGATATGCAACAGTCTGGCATCCCATGTACATCATTTTGCTTAAAGTTGCCTCGCAGAGTTGGTTTCGTCTAAAAAATTGAGATAATTATTTTAGCACAAGACCGTAATGAATATTGAAAAAATTCAGACTCTCTGCTAGCTCCAGCTTTATGCAGGAACTTTCTTTGTGGACTTCACCCTCCGGGCACGTTTTTTTTTTTCCAGGAACAAAGGTGCTTAATTTTTAAGTATCTCTACTTTGTATCGCCTGTGGATTTACAGTGAGGGGAAAGGATTTTGAGAACTTCAAAAGTTCACAGATCTAGAATTCATCTCTTCTTGAGCCCGTTTAGCATATTTACGACGCATTTAACATCAGTAATTTCCCTATGTATTTTCTTTTGTTAATATAAACCACTTTTTTTTTTAAAACGTAGGAAAAATCCTCCATTATACAGGGGAAAGGATTTTGAGAACTTCAAAAGTTCACAGATCTAGAATTCATCTCTTCTTGAGCCCGTTTAGCATATTTACGACGCATTTAACATCAGTAATTTCCCTATGTATTTTCTTTTGTTAATATAAACCACTTTTTTTTTTAAAACGTAGGAAAAATCCTCCATTATACATTTTAAAATTCCTTTCAAATTAAAATACTGTGCTCGCCATTTCAGAAATCCTTTTTTTTTCTCTCTGACGACGCATTTGACCGTCGCTTAACAAGCCAGCAGTAACTCTCAGGGTCGCAACTTTGAGCCATCAGTTAAAATTCCCCACCTCAGGATAACTGGCATCGCTTTCAACAGCAGTCGGCTTAATGTCACGACGAAGTTTCTAAAATGTACCTTAGACTTCTTCACTAGGCCGACAGACTTACGAATGCTACAGAACATATCCAGAGCACAGGGGTACGGGCCCCGAAGAATCTCCTTAAAGAGTCGACGATTGGGTTCTGTAGCTCGAACAGAGTTAAGAGTTTGGATAACCAGATTTGTTACGTGTCTGATATCTGTTTTTTTTTCTAGATGAAAGTAGTGTATTGCACAGTTCTATCGCACTATCTTTAACCATCTTGGCGTCGCTGAGTGACTTCATATTCAGGGCTAAAATCTCGGCCACTGACAACATCCACTGATAGTGAGTTCACGTCTAAACATTTATTTCTTTAAGGTCATTATGTGTTGTCCCATAAGGCTTGCCTCTTTCCACAACTCGGTGGAAATTTATCTGAGAAATCAGATTGTACAGAACTGTGATAACGTTTTAAATTGCATATTTTCTTATTTCCAAGATACTTGCACAGAAAACGCAATACAGAACTTTGCGATATCACACGCGCATTCATCTTTAAAATCAATATGATAGCCCTACACTTTAAGTCCACACCCCCTCCCCCATAGATTTTGAACTGCAGTGTTCTCCATAAAACTGCATAATGACGAACTTAAAAATCTGTACTCCTCCCCCAATATTGTCAGGGTGATTAAGTCGAGAAGAATGAGATGGGCGGGGCATGTAGCGCGCATGGATGGGACAAGAG
>NW_019059738.1:166978-185321 GCF_000696155.1 Zootermopsis nevadensis
GCCCGCAATCATCCTCGCCCTGTCCCTGCTACAACTTCGAAGACGGACTGTTTCTGGAGTGCCCGGGAGCCACGGTGCAGATCCTGCGCGAGGTTCTGCTGCAAGTGGCCGGTCCCGTGCAGTCGCTCAGCATCTATGACCTCGACGAGCAGGTGACAGCGCTTCAGGCCGAGCTGTTCCCGCCTGGCGCCGTGATCCGCCATCTGCAGATCTCGCACTCCAGCCTGGCGGAGCTCGCGGACAAAAGCCTTGTCGAGCTGCAGCACGGCCTCGAGTCGCTCAGCCTCGTGTCCGGCCGCCTACAGCAGGTACCGCAGAAGGCCCTGTCGGGCCTCACAGAGTTAAGGGCACTTGATCTGGAGGCCAATGAAATCACAGACCTGCCCAGCTATAGTTTGTACGGACTCCACCTCTCCAAGTTGAACCTCAAGGGGAATCTCCTGCAGAAGACCAGCGAGTACGCCTTCGCGGGGCTGGAGGAATCGCTCACCGAACTCGACCTGGCCGAGAACAAGCTTCAGAGTTTCCCGATGGCGGCTCTGCGCAGGCTAGAGCATTTGCGCTCGTTGCGGATGGCCTGGAACGAGATCGGAGACATTCCTAACGACGGGTACTCGCGCTTGGCCGCGCTGCTGTTCCTGGACCTGAGCTCCAATAATTTTGAAACCGTCCCATCCGACTGCTTCCACCCCATGCCAGCTCTCCGCACTCTGTCGCTCTACTATAACTCCATCGAGACTGTGCAGAGTGACGCCTTCGTGTCGCTTCTGGAACTGGAGTCCGTGGACTTGAGCCATAACAAAGTTGTGTTCCTGGACGGTGCGACGTTTCACAGCAACAAGAAACTTCGCACTGTGGACCTCAGTCACAACCACATCCACTACATCAGCGGCGTGTTCGCGAGCCTGCCGGAGCTGCGGGAACTCTTCCTTTCTGAGAATAACATTCTGGAGTTGCCTGCCGACGCCTTCACGGACTCTGCGCTCCTGACTGTCGTCTACCTGCAGCAGAACGCCATCCGTCGCGTCGACCCAGAAGCTTTGTTATCACTCCCTAACCTGGCGCAACTCCACCTCAGCTCTAACTTCATCAGGACTATCCCTAGAGACTGGTTTGCGACGGGTCACAAGCTCACTTCCCTGAGCCTGGACGGCAACTGGCTGGAGGGACTAGAACCGGGGACATTCAGGAACTTGAACAGCTTGCGGGAACTGCGACTGCAGAATAACCGGCTTGTGGAGATCGGACGCGGTGTGTTCGATCCTCTGCCGGCTCTCTTGGAGCTCCACCTGCAGAACAACCTCATCAGCAGCATCGAGTCTGGAGCCTTCAGGAGCTTGCAGAGTCTACAGCACGTGAACCTGCAGGTCAGTACTTCTCCGGATCTGACTTTTTTTTTTCAACTGCCACAGTCGTTTGTCATTAATTCTGGATCATAAATCATCAAATACCAAATCACTCCCACAGAAGGTGCAGTTCGCATTCCTCCCGCCCCATGAAATTCGGAAATGAATTCGTCAGGGCTTTTTCAGTGCTGAGATTTGCATTTTGCTGTGTTTGACCTCAGACTGATTAGTTTGCAGTTCTAAATTATTGTGGCGAAAATGATGTTCAAGATTAGACTTTTATCAGACAGGAGTTCTCGTTCACGACCTCTGGGGGGCCCACTGAGGCTCCTACCGAATCGGTGCTGTGGGCTTGTTTCTGAAGAGTAAAGCGACTGAAGCTGGAATCTCTCCTGAGTCCAATGCGAAGGTCAAGTGGACCCAGAGTTATACCTGTAACCCACCACACGTTTCCAAAGCGTGATCTTTAACCAAGGAAACAGACGACCTCGCCTTTAATCCATTAATAATGCACACGTTTGTAATTGGCATCCCAAAAGCACTTTTAAAATTCTACGAGGAAATTTACTGAGAAAAATGATGCGTCTTCCACTGGAGAGATGTTCCGCCGATATCTTAACAGCACTGGCTGTTTATTTGCCTGTCAATTCGAAATAAACTACACGCCATTTGTAAATTTGTTAGCTGTCATGCAAATCAGGTCCTGTACACACCGAATCTGTTGCATTTTCTATTTAAACAAATTATTGAATTAACTGTAACTTATCAACATCAGTTTACGTTACGGGTAATAATTAAATGCCTTTAACTTAATTTCTGGTGCAGGAGTGCCAACTTTAGGCAAGTACTGCAAAATACGATGGCAAGTACTGAATAACCGGTTCCATGGCGTAGTCTTTTTGATAATCCAACAGTGCCATCAGCTAGTGTGGAACACGATGTACGCCATCTTCACAGCAGCCCGCCATTGGTCGTTAACTTAATTTGTGGTGCAAGAGTGCCAACGTTAGGCAAGTACTGTAAAATACGATGATAAGTACTGAATAACCGGTTCCATGGCGTAGTCTTTTTGAGAATCCAACAGTGGCATCAGCTAGTGTGGAACACGATGTTCGCCATCTTCACAGCAGCCCGCCATTGGTCCCTTTCCTGAGCCAGTTGTATCTAATCCACACCCTCCAACCCTCTTTTCCTGCCGTGGACTTCAGTATTCTAAATATGCGCCTGGGTCTTCGAAGTGATCTCTTCCGTTCAGTCGTGCCGACGAAAATTGTTTTCGTATTTTATTATCTTTCTGGTGCAAACTTATCAAGTCTTCCACCTCTTCAAATCGCTGAGTGAATTTTCAAGTTTATCAACATTCTCACCTTATGCCAAGTTATGTTTAAGCCACTAACCATTTTAAAATTCGTTTCTGAGCCTGTGCAAGTCTCCGATATGTTTTTCTCTTTCTATAAAGTTTGCTGGTTTTGTCTTTTCGAACATTCCATTTGTCTGTCCTCAGGAGTACCAGCATTAAGGACACACACGTTATTACTGAGCGTGTCTACGTCCTTTTTAACAGCACTTAAATGCTGAATCGCACTTATCGAAGATTTTTTCACAGAATATTTGTGAATATTAATATGGGTTTCAAATTCAATTCGATGGGTTGCGGGACAGTTCTTTTAATGGCTGGAAATATGGCAAATGCTTATTTGTCTGAATGGGTTTTTTTACACGTTGTTTAGAGACCTTCCTGTTAAGCCGGTTTGGGGGGAGGGTCCTAGAAAACGGTGCCTCGTCGTGCGATTCACTTCCTCGCCTTTCCCCGCTACGACAAACTCAGCGCGCACCTGATAACGCGATACGACGGAAGGCTGAAACTGAGGACACCATCTTTTCTGTAAGAGTTAAATTGTAAACATTCCCTGTATTACTTAAGTCCTCTGTTTAGTGTATTTATGCCTGTGTATACTTTTAAAGTGTGATATTATTTCAGCTTATATTGTAAGTGGACACGGCTTGACAACAGCCAAGCACTAATAACAATACAAAAAGTGACAGTGGAACCACGGTTCCGGAGAATTTGACGTAAATACGTCTCTATATTTAAATTATATTTACGTCTCTGTTATATAATATAATGTAATGTTATCTTCAATGTCATACATCTTGTTACGAAAGCGGATTGTTGACGGCAGTAATGTAACACAACAAACAGATGACGTTTCCTAGGTAACATAACAATGCACGCAAGCTGACCATTGTTGTCGGTCCATATTTACACATTGTTGTCAATTTGTTGATACGGATCTTACATATCTTTCTGTAACTTTTTAGTTACACTTTTTCGTAACAGTTTTTGACGTAAATACGTCTATAAGGAAGGGTCATTCGGCAAAAATGTGTTACGAAAAACTGTTACGAAAAAGTGTAACTGCATTGTTATGTTACCAAGGAAGCCTCATCTGTTTACTTAGCATTATTATTACCTATAAAACATTTCATTACATTACCTTACATTACATTACCTTACATCACATTAGCGCCACGGTGGTCTAGCTGTCAGAACACTAGCCTTGTAAGCCTGGGGTCCCGGGTTCAATTCCCGGTGGTGCTCAAATTTATAACTTGTGTTGGGCAAGGCCGTGGTCTAGGCATCACGGAGTTTTCCTCCGGGGGCTTCCCCGGTTTCTCCGTGGCATCCCAACAATTACTCCACTCACACACAGAAGAAGGCAATGGCAAACCACTTCTGATCATCTCTGCCAAGAATGTATATATGTATGAGCAGGTCCCTGACAACCTGAAGAGGATGGAAGGATCCTGTTCATAATATTTTTACTGTGTTTGTGAGTTTATCTCTGTGCTGTATCTGTAATTGGCCATCAGGCTGTTGATACAGCACACAAATAATAAAGAATTGAAAATTGAAAATTACCTTACCTTACATTACATTACATTACATTACATTCAGCTACCACAGACCCATCTTAAGCGTAACTAATTCAAATTAAATAAGCAAAGTCTTAATCAAACTTATCTCAATTGTAAAGCATGTATAAAGGAAACATTTAGAATAAAGCCAATATATAAACTTCCTTTCCGTGTAGACGTATTTACGTCAAAAATAATAAAATTAAACATTACAATACAAAAACAAGAAAACAATGTACTAAATATATAAATGTACAATCTTCGTAATTATAATAATTCAATTCATTAATTTATTGCAAAATAATTAACAAGTAAATGAACTGAATAATATTCCTAAGTAAAATAATAATTAAATTAAAATCAGTTCAATTTTAAACAATGTCCACAATAATAATTCAATTAATTTGTTTATGTGCTTGACAAAAGCCAATAACAGGAAAGCACTAAACCAGAGTACAGGATAAAATATAATAAATAATTAAATTCATTTCAATAATAATAAAAGTAAAACATTATAAATACAAAAACAAACAAATAAATGAAACTAAATATAGTTCACAAGTTAATGGGATAAATACGATACCTAATACTAAATAAAGACATTAAACAATAAAAAACAATAATAATAATTCAGAATAATAATAATTTAAATCTTTATTATTAGTGTGCTGTATCAAGAGCCAGAAGACCAATTACAGATACAGCACACGAACACAATAAAAACAGAAGTTAAAAATAAGCAGAATATAAAAATACATTAGTACGGAGAACGTTAATACACAAAGAAAATTGCTACTAAATACATTAGTATATTTGTTATAATAATTTAAATAAATTAAGGAAATTAGATTATTATAGAATAATAATAATATGGTACGAAAGCAAAATTAGTTCGGCGGTCTCACTGCCTGCTCTCGTGGGGTCTTACGTTTCCTCATAAACGTACTTCCATATCCACATGTAATATCCAATGGGACGTTACTTTGTGTACGTTTAATTCAGTTTCGAGCTTGGCTGTACGTTTTAGAGGCTTTGTAAACGAGTGACCTACAGCTTTGAATCTATATGTACGTATCACGGTCGGGTGCACTCATTAAAACACCATTAAGCGAATTGGATCTACAAATTAGTACAATGTTTTTTGCAGTGATTGTTTTAATCAATATTTATGTGGTATTACGTCAACAGAACGAAATATGTTTTATCGCTTAATTATAGATTGATCAATTATTTTGGAAAACTACTTTCAATAGTACATATCGCGAGGTACAGCCCCCAGCAGACTGCTTTCATGCAAACCGGTTCACTTTTAGTAAACCGCTTTTCCATTCGCGTGTATTTAATCTTACTTTCGTGCATTACAGCTTTAAATACTCAATTATTATCAAATTTAAATTTTATTAAGCATTTGCCATCCCCTTTAAACGCTGTATTTTTCGATTGACTTGATTGTTTAGTGACTTTTACAGCGCTGTATCAACTACTGACGTTGTGTAGCATTGAACGCGATATAAGATTTTTAATGATGATAGGTGGTCTAGCGGTTAGAACGCTGGCCTTGTAATCCTGGGGTCTCGGGTTCGATTCCCGGCGGTGCCCGAATTTATAACTTGTGTTGGGCAAGGCCGTGGTCTAGGCATCACGGAGTTTTCCTCCGGGGGCTTCCCCGGTTTCTCCGTGGCATCCCAACAATTACTCCATTCACACACAGAAGAAGGCAATGGCAAACCACTTCTGGATCATCTGCCAAGAACGTATATGAACAGGTCCCAGTCCGAGAAAAGGATGGAAGGATCCTGTTCATATGGACCTGTCCTCAGACAGAACACTAAATAAAATAGGTTAACTAGTGTGTAGGGAGAGAAATTTACGTAACTTAGGGTTGAATAAGATTTGAGGTTTTAACGGGGGTGAGTACGAAGATGGCTGTCTTCAGGTCTGCGGCGCCGTGTTTTCTGGTAGAAGTTCCCTGATAATGGAGGCAGCAGGAACCTCTGAAACGTCGGTAAACTTTTGCCAGAATACGCGGCGCTACAATCCAAAAGTCAGCCATTTTCCTTGGGTTCAATGTTTCGTGTTGGGTTTATTAGATGGAAACACTGGCATAAATTTTGGTTTTGTCTGAACACTCATTCGTCTTGTGAGATTGACGGGAAGGACCCTCAACGTGGACCGTGGCCCGACCGAAAATCGAAAAGGGTTTCGGCTGGATACAGATCAAAAAACGTTGGTCTTGGGTCACTCATACTTAGGAAATTTGGAATTTCCTGTCCAGATGCAAATAATCACGAATATTTAGATTTCTATTAACTGGTGGTTTTCCACACCTTAAAAATATGCTCATTAATAATGTTTTAATGTATTTGGTCGTTCTGCATCCGTGTCTTTGTGGTCGGTAGAAATTGTAAGACTTTCGTGTTTTTGGACGATTGTCTTCGGAGCCGGCCTTTGGATTCGGTTTATTTCAATGCCCTATTTATTGTGTAAAAAGTAATGCAAGGCGGTAACTCCTTGCAGTCAACAAAGCCATATGGAAGAAGGAGGCTTCAATAAATGATTCAGACTGAAGTTACGCGTTTACTTAAGAGATTCATTTTACTTTCAACAAGGTCGCGTGCTTTCCGCTTCACGCAACAGACAGAAGGTGAACTTAATGTGCAGTTGTCAGCTTACACCTGTCTTCCTTGTGTTGAAAATTTGCGCACTGTGATGTTTGTTTATTTCAGATCTTTAAAATAATGTGCCGCGCCATGCCTTGCGTAGGCAACCCTACGGAACGAAAGTCCCATGTGTTTAAGTTGTCCTCCTGCACGGTAGTTAGTTTCCTGGGTCGTTAGGTTTAATAATTCAGTACCAACCTCCACGAAATCAATAATTTATTTATAACTGTAACATGAAATTGTACATTGTTCACAAGGGAGACTCTCGGATGACAACTTTCGTTGTTCGTGGTCACGGATGAAAAATTTTGTGCACGTTCCTGTTAATTCTCGTCCTTGAGTCATTATGGCATAAGTAATGTTGTTTAGCCGCTAGATGGAGGAATATATTTCGGAGAAAGAAGAGTTTTACGTATGTAATTCTGCTCTCGAAGTGATAATTAGCAATTTTATGTATTTTATCCTTTCTGAAGATTCAGTACAGCAATACGATTATAAAGCTGCAGTATTTGTCGTGTATTATGTACGAGGTGCGATCGGAAAGTTTCAAGACTGTGTCAATAGAGGGCGAACCGGATGTAGTACGAGCTTCTGCCGCTAGGGAGTGCGGCCTACATTCATAGTGAATCAGTGTGCCAGCCGGCATCATCGAATTAGCATTTGTTTCTTAGTTACGGGCGTTTTGGTAGTGCATTACACCGACCCTCCTGCGATTTCGGAATGGCGTGTGCATCAAATTTGGCCAAAGACTCGCCAAAACGGCTACGGAAACCTATGAAATGCCAAAGCAAGCATTTGGGGAGTCCGCAATGGGTAGTTCACAAACTTTTATGTGGCATTCATGTTTTAAAAATGGCCGAACCTCTGTCGATGAGGGCGAGCGTTCTGGACGACCATCTTCGAGCACAACGCCCGAAAATGTTACGAAGATCGACGTCGTACCATCAATGACTTGTGCGACATTGTTGGGATAGGCTATGGGACCTGTTAGCTGATTCTAAAGGAAGAACTCCACATGCGACGCCAAGGCTCCTGTCTGAGGACCAGAAGCAGAATCGACTTCTCGTTTGTGAGGAGCTCAAAGATCTTGCAAGAACCGACCCCAACTTCCTTTCTAAGCTCCGTGTGACTTCTTCCTCTTCCCAAAGATGAAAATTCAGCTAAAGGGAAGGAGATATGAGACGATAGAAGAGATTCAGGCAGAATCGCAGATGGTGCTTGACAGGCTGACAATGAAAGATTTCCAGGGATGCTTCCAGGCTTGGCAGCGGCGCTGGGATCGTTGTGTTCACTCCCAGGGGAGGGTGATGGATGAATTTAATACCTGAGATAAGTGTACGGGTTTTTATAGGCGCAGTCTTGAAACTTTCCGATCGCACCTCGTATACAGAAGACAACATAATTTTGAAAATATCCTAGACACGCCTTCTTATCTTTAAGAGTTTATGCGGTTCTTATTAATTACGTCATGGCTTAGAGACACGTTAATTATAATTGTCACTTTATGATGGCTATTAAAGATGCTCATACTTCTTTCCAACAAGAGAGTTTCATAATAAAATGTCTGCGAATATTACCACATAGCGATGTTAAAACGAATTCTGCTGTTCAGGCAAACGGAAGTAGACTTGAAAGATGGACTCTTAAGAGTTGTAGTTCGCCGGGTAATAAAATGTTCTCTTTTCAGATGGTATTGTCGTTATTAAAGTTTTTACATGATATAAAATATACTTGATGTTTCTGGACCTGTCTCCCATATATCGGGCTCTGAATCCGGATGATAAATAAAAATAATGTTCGTTCAATATCAGTACTGTTCCGAACAATATAAGAGCAGAAAACAGGTCCCTGAGGATGTGTACTTCGATAGATTGCGGACTGATGATACTTTCTGTCGAAAATATTACCAATACCGATTTGAGTTTCTTCTTACGTCAGCTGTCTTTCGATGTAGGACGTGTCTCTGGGGACAAAGCGCGAGATCTTCCTTCAGTGTGCATCCGCGTTTTGGTCGTCGGCGTACGGAAGCAGTTTGATTGATCGGCAAGGCTCGGTCGGTACCTTGGCTGCCAGTTTCCGGACGTCACTTACCCTCATTCTTTTCTGTAGGGTCTGATTAAAGAGTGGCTCAGAAGACCGGAGTGAACACGAGAGTGAAACTACTTCATCGGATTTTGAATCCCGCTGCCTACACGCGGGAGATGATTCAACTGGTAGTGAAGTCCGGGTTGTAACGAGCATGGCTTTGCATTGAAAACCCTGGACGAATCTCTTGAAATGTAAAAGTAACTAATTAATACTTTTGTTGATTTTTCCCTGTGCACCTTGAAACAACCATAACTCCGGACCGGTTGTGAACAGGACTAGTTTTTTGTGAACATCTGAAATTCGAAATTATCTTCTGCGCCAGCCCGCCCCTTCCCCCGATGAATGGTAGACTGTCATGCATTCTTTACATAATAAGATATTATTAAACGTAAAAATACAGAGTCATTTGAATAAAAATTTCCTTGGATATTATCCATCGTCTAGTAAAATATAAAATATAAAACGTAAAACGACGTTTCGGAGATGGGACTCTATCTCCGTCTTCAGGTTCCTACACAGTTGGGCCCACTAGATAGAGCTAATCCCTATCTACGGAGGTCCGGAGATAGGGATTAGCTCCGGTTCGCCCTATATTGACACAGTCTGTAAACTTTCCGATCGCACCTCGTAACTAAAGAAATATAGGTTTGCGTATAAAAGACCACTTATACATTTTAACAGTGAATTTAGACTTGTATTAAGTTATCTTAGAAAACATGGTTTATGTTTAAACTCTTAAGTTCAGATATTCCAGGGAAGAACAGATGTCAATTTTCTATCAACAGAAAGTATTCCGAAAATAAATGAATGTCGGAAGAGGAATTTTTTTGAGAACTTTGGAAGGTGAAGTGTGGCTTGAATTTCTTGTCTTGTGTGATATGAAAAGCAAACAATTATCAGTACGCATAACATTTCGAAAGTGATGTGCGTTACATTTCTTAATTACATTATATGTGCTGTGCTGATGTTGTTGGGTCCGTCACATTAGAGTGGGCGTGCTGAGAGACGCCTTGAAGGATAATACTATTTTATGGCGGAAGGACACTTTGAGAGTCCTGTCATGTGACACAGGCTTCAACTATGAGGAAGCTGACAAGTGAGATTGCTGATGAAATGCTACATTCTGCTCATTTTCCCTCTTTCGTCAGTTTACTGCAGCGAAGTCGGAGATTACTTAGTGGGTTCTTTGTTAAAAAGTGATAGTGGAACCACGGTTCCGGAGAATTTGACGTAAATACGTCTATACGGAAAGGAAGTTTATATATTGACTTTATTCTAAATATTTCCTCTATACATGCTTTACAATTGAGATAAGTTTGATTAAGACATTGCTTATTCAACTTCAATTAGTTACGCTTAAAATGGGTCTGTGGTAGCTGAATGTAATGTAAAGTAATGTAATGTAATTTTATGTAAAGTAATGTAATGTAAAGTAACCGCATGGATTTGTTTCACATAAATGATTTTATTCTGGTTTAATGTTTGTCGCTTCACAAACCACAGTCCTGTTTATCTGGATACAAGTGTTTTCTTCCACGTCGTAAGAACATTCTTGCAGTCCTCTGACGCCTGTCGGTAATCGCTCGCTCCTGCCTTGTCGATTGATAGAGTGAGTAATGGACTGGAAAGGGTTCGAAAGCAATCAGTCCTTACTTAAGGTAATGTCCTGTCATTTGTCGGGGAAATACTGAGGAATACCACGAAGACGTCTCAGCCCGAATGGCTGGATGGGCAGAGATTTAGTCTGGGACATCCCAGAGTTGAATAGGAAGTGCCATGCTTTTGTCTGCAATTTTCGTTATTCACGTTATTATTTGTTTCATTTCGGAATATATTTCGTCTGCAGTTGTAAATCTACACTTTATTGTAAGTGATTAAAATATATAATAAAATACAGGTCAATACACAAAACTTTATTAGGATGTTAAAATTTAAAATTTAAATGTTAAAATTTTAAATTTTAAATTTGCGCTATTCATCTCTATAAGGATGTTATATTTGAGCGCTTTCATTCATTTTCCACAACATGTTTCGATGTAATGCATCATCTTCAGGTGTTGTTGTTTAAAACTATTTTATATTTCAATGCATGCCTTTCAATAATTCATTATTGTATTATAGAGATGAATAGCGCAAATTTAAAATTTTAAATTTTAACATTTAAATTTTAAATTTTAACATCCTAATTAAGGTTTGTGTATTGACCTGTATTTTATTATATATTTTAATCAAAAACACAAACATGACGCATGTAAACCTTGAACTTATTGTAAGTGTTTCAACGGGTAATGCCATTATTTTATATAAATGTGAACAAAGGTGTAATTACTTAGCTACAGTGCGTAAATTCCTGCGTGAAGGTATTTAACTCCTCGCTTGTATTATCAAGGAAGTCAATTTGAGAGCTGGGAAGCAGAAAAGTGGGAAGCATTGCGTCGTCTTATAATTCCCTCGTCAGGGAGACCCTTTGAAAAACAAAAGCAATTCATACGACGACTGGTCAGTCACACTAGAGTGAATATTACTAGTTTTAATGGAATTCTGCTATTCACTGTAGCCACTGAGAACGTAATTGTAATTATTTTGCATTGTCGGTGTTCTGCTGGGAACAGCGAACTTTTATAGGACAAAAGAGTGGCGACAGATGTCACGCCACTTCGTCCTTTGTGCTGAAAAGTGTTTTCAGCAAAACAGAAAACAGTGCCAGTTCTTGTAACGTATTGTGCTCAACACCATTTTAATTGGATTAAATACTCAGTAAGGTTTGTTCTGTGGCATTTAAATTTCAAAAGGACAATTCATTCCTCCCCGCCAACTTTGATTTGTAACTCAGAATAGACGTGTGTATCTATGATTATTGTCATGTATTTGTATTTGGATAATTTTATGTTGTGCGTAGTTTAATGTGTTTGCAGTGGACGAAACACATCTGTAGTACAGTCATTTTATGTTACAAACAGCAAGCAGTTGAAAAACGAACACAACACGTTATTGTTATTAATTAATTAAGGGACACACTGGAAGTAAAATTGAGGCGCTTCGTGTTGAAGTAGTCAATACAAACTACATTAATGATAAATAGTTAAATAAGAAATTTTAAAGTTGATGCGCCTTCTATCAGTCAGTATTTGACGATGATGCACGTGCCGTGTTATTTTGGACAGTGTACTAACATTTCGTATACACGGTGGTCTAGCGGTTAGAACGCTGGCCTTGTAATCCTGGGGTCTCGGGTTCGATTCCCGGCGGTGCCCGAATTTATAACTTGTGTTGGGCAAGGCCGTGGTCTAGGCAACACGGAGTTTTCCTCCGGGGGCTTCCCCGGTTTCTCCGTGGCATCCCAACAATTACTCCATTCACACACTGAAGAAGGCAATGGCAAACCACTTCTGGATCATCTGCCAAGAACGTATATGAACAGGTCTCAGTCCGAGAAAAGGATGGAAGGATCCTGTTCATATGGACCTGTCGTCAGACAGAACACTAAATAATAAAAATAACTAACATTTCATAGCAAATTTATTCGCACCACAATGAATTCAGAAATTAATGTTCCCCATATTCACGTAAATGTACACCATTTGAAGAAAGATTCAAAATCCTAGTTATGAATTGTAATGAATGATGATTATGCTTACGTCATTTTTTTTTTTTACCGATCAATTTTTGTGGCGACAAAATTTAAGGAAAGACGTGGAAATGTGTACTCCAAATTGGAGTATACATACTAATTCTTTACAAATTTGTTCTTTAGTATTTTAATACTGTATTGAATTTCTTGTTCACTTGTTAAAGGTACAAACGCGTTGTCACAGAGGCAATACGTAACCAGTACAGCATTTTATTGTGACATAAACTGTTTCCTTGTTTTACATTACACATAAATTCCATTGAAAATGTTCTGCATAAAGTTTTATATCTCAATGTCTATTGCTCTTGGCGAGAAGATTCTACTCGGTCGCGCACGTTCGCGCTGTTTCAACATGGCCTCCACCTTGTCACACTTCTACTCACATCACTTTCCCTGTCTGATGCCATCTTAGTTTCGTAGCTCGTGGAAATTTCTGTAGGTGTCACCTCAGAGATATGCGCCTCAGGGGAAATGAATGTGGAGAAACAGTGAATAGATGATTAGTGAATGATTTGCAGTCACTGATCCGTACAGAAATACTTGGAGGTGTGTTTTATTGTCAGATCATCACTGTAAATACTTCCCAATGATTCAGAGAAACAACTCACTGAGATAAAAGTTTAAATTCTGGGCACAAGATAAAACATTGGAACTCTATTTTTTTATTATTATTTCAACACGATAATTTCTGCTGCAATCAGAAAATTATAGCGAATATATATGTATATATAATTTATTTATTTATTAAAATCACAACTGTTAATATATTTTAAATTTGATAATGCACAGCTTGAACTTCGTTATTCAGTTAGCGACTTGTCAACTGCATTTCTAAGAATCTTACTTCACGAAGATCTTTTTTTTTAATTAATCAATACTTGAGACTCGAGCCCTTGTTCTCCGTTATTTAACAAATACAAAGACGTCAATGATTGGCAACTCGCATTGTCCTGGGGGTTTTTGAAATATATTCCCGTAAATTGGCGGAATTTAAATTTCCACGACTGCAGCGGGGAAAGTAGAAATCACAAAAGTTGCACTTTGCGTACAACTAAGACCTTTTCCTTTATGAGCCAAAGATGCATGCCCAAATTGTAATGGGTAGTGTACCAGTCTGGTTTTGGTACGGAAAGTCATCAAAGACGTTTTGCTAATCCACCCTGTTTAAATTAATACCCTCGCGACATACCCTTACTGATGGTCCAATGAATTATACTGGGAATTATAGCCCTTCTCAAAGGGTTTTTCCTTTCACCTTTGTCTCTCAACCTTGAATGATGACGTAGGTCCTCCTCTTGTGAGTGTAATTTAACTGGATTTGAACCGAAACTTGTTCAGCAACGTAACTTATATTTACTTAAGCTCGTACAGAACAAAGAAGGTATTTCTTACAATGAAAAATATTTTGCCAGGTTCGTCTTTGGTAAAACCGACAAAGTCTGGTCCCACACCCACCAAAATGAAATTTTCCCGCAAAATTCAATACTTTGGCTGGCCATTACAGGTTGAATAAATCTGGCATAGGTGCCCGTTTTATCTCATGTAATTATATTTCATATACGTTTTCTGATGGCCACGGTGGTCTAGCGGTTAGAACGCTGGCCTTGTAATCCTGGGATCTCGGGTTCGATTCCCGGCGGTGCCCGAATTTATAACTTGTGTTGGGCAAGGCCGTGGTCTAGGCAACACGGAGTTTTCCTCCGGGGGCTTCCCCGGTTTCTCCGTGACATCCCAACAATTACTCCATTCACACACAGAAGAAGGCAATGGCAAAACACTTCTGGATCATCTGCCAAGAACGTATATGAACAGGTCCCAGTCCGAGAAAAGGATGGAAGGATCCTGTTTATATGGTCCTGTCGTCAGACAGAACACTAAATAAATAAATAAATATACGTTTTCTGTAGCACGTGTTCTTTCCGTTTGCATTCAGCTGCTACTTACGATGCGTTGTGAATGACGAGATTTATTGCTTGTTATTGTTTAAAGACGTCTGCAATTGGTGCTCCGTTGTCAACATCGAAATTTCGGTAAATTCGGATCAATCACAGTTGTTGCTCTGACAGGTTGGAAAGGCAGTTTGTCATCATCTGGTGTTTGCGTTAACGACACCACTGCCAAATTGGATTGGAAACACGTGTCAAGCCTTGCCGAGGGCTATATGGGTCACTTGTAATCTCGAACCCATTAGAAAAGTTTATTGCGTACGTAAGTAGGGCTTATGTCCCTTCAAACTAACGAATCATTACAAGGAATCGTCGTACAAAATTACTGGAACTGAAAATCAGGCAGGATGCCAGAATCGCTTGCTGATGGTTCAAAAAACTCCCTTCGTTTTTGCTTGGTGGTTGATTGACGTGAATACTCGTCACTCCGTATTTCGAAGATTCAGAAATTCAGCCTGCAGATAATTACGAGTTATAACGCTATTAAAGTGAAATTACAGTTTAACGCGCTAGTCAGTGTACATTTTGTAACTCTACCCCCCTGGACCTTTGTAATTACTTAATCAGGTTCTAATTTGCTGTACAGTGCAGTAAACAGTGGCTAGTTTTAAGCACTTCCTTTGATTGTCGTGAACTCGACGCTGCGATGTAGTCAGCTGTCCGGCGATCCTCGCCACTTCAATTATAATTATCGCGTGCTGTTACACACCGCTGGCACCCAGCTTCATTAATCATCCCGTCTTTATCTTATATCCTATACTCTGATGTATTCCGGAAGTATCTTAATTTGTACTGAATTATTACATTTCCTTAAGTAGCAAACCTGTCAGCGTCCATATTAAAGTAGGGGAGTCATAAATTTCACGCTGGACGTTAAAGGATTATTCTCACGCCGGTTCGAAAGTCTACCCCATGTTTTCAGGGGTAGTTCACCCCTTTCTTCGGCGAGGCGTCTATTCCCGTAGCTCCCCTGTGAGCTACTTCCACCCCGTACTTACCCGAAGCGCCCCTAAGGCAGAACGAATACAGAAACTTGACAAGCTACGTGCCAGATGTGGTGTGGGTGCATGAAGTTGCAGGGTATTGATTCGGGATGTACACTCGGTCACGCCCGCCTAATAGGGATTGCAGCAGCCCCTCGCAACAAGTCACTTTCCGACAGATGCGACGTTGAAATAATAATTAGAAAGACAATCTGCTCTGTCGTCATTCTGGCACCCCGTTGCTGAATCATTTCTTAACCTCTTCCGTCTGCAACAGTCGGCCCAGTTCGTGCACTGACAAGTTGAATAGCTGTACACGTGACCCCAGCGTGCTCTCGGATCTTCGTGTTTTACCCTCGCGGCATTTCGTCTCCAGGTATCCTCTGACTGTTCGTACGCCAATCCAGAATCCTCTCGTGATGACCTCAATTGTTAATTTCTTTCGCCAACTTCATGTTTACTGTCCCACCAAGAATTTGCATATTTTTCCTACTAACAAGATGTGGCATGGAGTATAGTTACGACAGTCTGATCTTTTGTCAGATGTTAGGATGCCTGCCTGCTTTTCTAAAATAAACTGCCGCTGCAAGGATTCGCGAAAAATGCTCTAGTTGCCTCAGAATCAAGCGGACGTCTTTAATACACGTTAGATAGTACATATGACAACAAATAAACTTCTTCCTAACACACTGCCTTGAAACGAACTCAGGTCTTCCACTGCGTGTTATTGGTACCTATAAAATGGCGTCATATTGTAACCATATTTCTTCGATCACCGACGTAAATCGTTAGCACCAGACCACGTCCATACGGAATCGTTGTCCTAACAGCCTACAGCAACTCTGCGTGATGGAATTATGTCAGGTAGACGACAGAATCTTTCTCAGGGCGATTTAAAGGTGTGTTAATAAAATGGACTGGTAAGAGAGATGAAATCAAATCAGGAGCTCCAGCGAAACTTATGTGACG
Organism: Zootermopsis nevadensis; assembly: GCF_000696155.1. The sequence continues at coordinate 183,521 of NW_019059738.1, forward strand.
AATGTGTTCATTATGAGATTGGCAAACGCAAAAATACCCCCATGACAAACACTTTGTAAAATAAGGAGTTGTTGTTAGTTAACTCTAAACAAAGGTAATTTAGGACTGTGCCTGGATGCCTAACAGCTGCCCTCGGAAAATAATTCTTCACCGCCAAGTCTCACTCAGGATATTCTTTGAAAAAGCGATTGTACACTCGGCTTGTCAAAGAATAGCCCACTTTCTTTATGGAACTCGAAGGTTCATCACCGCTTTCGCAAAAGCCCGCCACCTAACTCTATCCTGAGTCAGCTGCATCCAGTTCGCTCCATCGATTCCTACTTCCCAAAAGGTTCATCTTAACGTTGTCCTCCCACCTAAGCCTAGGTCTACGTAGCCAGTACCCTGCAAACACCCGTACCTCGATTTAATCACCCTAACAACATCAGGGGAGGAGTACAGGCCGTGAAGTGCAATTTTCTCCATGATCCGTCTCCCTCCCCTTTAGGTCCAAATATCCTCCGAAACACACTCTTCTCAAAGACCCTCAGTCTATGTTCCTCCCCCAAAGTGAGAGACCAAGTTTCACACCCATACAGCACAACTGGCAAAATTACACTTTTGTATATTTTAATCTTTAGTTTTTTAAATATGAGACGGGAGGACAAAAGATTTTGGACTGAATAATAGTTAACATTCCCTGAATTTAACCCGATCTTGATTTCGTCATGAATGTCATTCTGATTTGTTAGTGTCGTCCAAAAGTACTTGAATTTTGCCACAATTTCGAAAGATTCATTAGCTATCCACATATTCTGGTAACGTTATATGCGACTATAATCACTTCTGATGACCCATTTAAATGCAAGTCTAATTACAACAGTGTCTGTGAGCTTCAGTGAAGAGAGACCAGCTGTTTTCTTGTTTTTGTAAGGAAAACCTGACAGAACAACTTTACAGCTGATGCTAACACATCCACCGCCTTCTCGGAAAGACAAGCATCCAGTCTGTTACGTTGCGACTTTACTAAGCGTCCTGAGTCAGCTTTGGCAACTTGGCAACAGTCTGTTCAGTGTTGTGTTTCAGTTTCTACAAACTTCGTGGGTTATTGGAATAAACTCTTCTTTGATAAATTTCCTCAGAGAGAAATCTGGCAGGGTAAGGTCTGCAGATCGCGCTGACCAAAGGCCTCATCTACCAAAGAACTCTAGCACGAAATGAACGCACGGCTTTTGCATCGTATTGCAACGCGAATGTGGACTTCCGTAATTTTTCTATGATACGGTATATTTTTTATTTTACCTAAATGCATTCAGAATTCAGAATTTTCACGTGTATAGTCCGAAACAGATTACACATTTTCAATATTATTCTCTTCCTGATTGATAGTCTTATATTTGTTAAGGAGATAGATTAAACTGTGTGCATAAGAAACAGTTCTGAAAAGTTAATGCAATTAGTCCAGTCTTGTTCTCAGTTCCCGCGGATGCCTGTTCTAGTCTAACCTAACCTAACCACTGATCCAGCCGATCACCTGAACATCTCCGGGGACTTCACCGCTGACGCTTTAAACCACGTGATGCAGAAAGACGTAGTAGTGCAATGCGCGACGCCACAAGACAATGGGTATCGAGAGATGTTCTTGTGTTTACTGTCCCGGAAGAAATGTGAGAGACGCAAGAACATTTCTCAATTTCACACTTGTCTTCGCCGTGCCTGTGAAAACGGACAGGTTCAAGAACTATTCCCGTTCTTTGCTGGTGTTGGTCGTGGACAGAACTACCAACTTGTGGTTTGGGTGGCTGAGGAATACGGCGTAAAA
>NW_019059739.1:13722-38657 GCF_000696155.1 Zootermopsis nevadensis
CAAATAACAAAGGGAACGTATAGTTATCGTACAACGGACGCATAACATACAAGAATCCAGACAAAATTTGCCAGTGATTATTTCCGGCAACGTCCCACGGAGAGATGAAGTGACTGCTTACACCAATAGCAACCCGCTGGCCAGCTAATGAAGTTCGCTTAACCTCAAAATGGCTGCACGAACTCGTACTCTGTCCATCGAGAATATTCTAGGTAACCATTTCATAATTAATTCTATCTCGCAGTGACGTGAGTCAGAAGAGATAATATCAGAACTGGATATGCAGAAGAGCCCTATTTACAGCTGAAACAATTATTCGATGTCTATACCAAGTTTGGTCAAAATTCGTCCAACTAAGTGAACCATACGGACAACCAGAGGATCAACTGTTTCGTGCATTGTAGTTATAACAATCTTGGTAAACGTTGGGCGTTGGAATTATTTTGTTGTGTGTATTATTGAACAGTTATATGTAAAAATCCAGCAAAATAATAGTTGAAATAAACATTAGGAGGGACCTAAATTTACCACGAAGACTGACAATGGTCCTACAGACAAGTGTTAAGTAAAATGGAAAAAGTAGTTCCCCTAAATTTCTCGTATGGACCTCCGCGGAGGTCAATTATGGATTCTAATTATGGGGAATTATTCAGTGTTTTTAATATTTCAGAAACTTTATATATTTATACGTTCAGTAAAGACTGCAAAACAGAGGTTAAAGCAAATTTTTATCCTTGCAGATCGCAGGGATTACTTCCTTGACTCCTCACGGAAAAAATGAGGTTAGGGGAAACCACAGACAAATGAAAAACGATACTTAACATTTGCGTTGGTGTGTATTTGGACGACGTCTGAATTCCTGGCTGAAAGTTGTCAAGATGTTGAAACACAAGGGCAACAACCAGTAATAAAAATTTCGTTCGGTCTGAAACGACATCCGAATAAGCTTCTGAGACTGGCCGGCAGATGCGGGCTGTTGTGTATTACTCCGCGCGCCTGCGCACTATCGACCGCGAACAAATGACGGACGAACTCCCGCGACACACAAACATGACCACAGTAATTTATCCGCGAATCAGCAAAACCACGAACAAGGAGGGTCTGTTGTAATAATATATAAAATGATAAATGCACGGAAAGTGCAGGAAATTTTGTTGACCTCCAGCCGTGAAATCCTAAGGACAATTACGTAGCAAATGGTAAAATAACACTAACTTTCATCTTAAAGGACACGACAGACCAGTCTCAACGATCCAAGAGTGCAGAGACTTTCTCGAACAGCTAATCAGTTGTCGTCTACGCAATAAATAATTTGCTTTTTCTGTGTAAAGAGGGCCAGTCTGCAGACTTCTGTGTCCAAAATGTATAAATATGGAAATAATAATCATAAATGTTGTTTTCCGTTAATAAAAATAACATAAGCTTCTCCGTTTTCGTCTCTGGAACATCGATTATCACATGGAAGTCAACAGTCGAAGTGGTTCTCAGAAATCGTAAGCCAAGACAATTACAACACTGACCACATTTCTCAGACACCACGTCATCATTTGTCTTTCTCGTGGTAAGAAGTCTTTTATCCTCCAGGTAAAAACAGCACTTACGCCACTCTATTTGTCACAATTTTCGGAGAACCTCGCCCCCCTCCAAGAAACAGGTGTAACAAAGACATTAAACCAGCAGTACTTAAATTGATGGACGTAAAAGGAAGGAGTTGAGTTATACGTTACGAGGTGCGATCGGAAAGTTTCAAGACTGTGTCAATAGAGGGCGAACCGGATGTAGTACGAGCTTCTGCCGCTAGGGGGTGCGGCCTACATTCATAGTGAATCAGTGTGCCAGCCGGCATCATCGAATTAGCATTTGTTTCTTAGTTACGGGCGTCTTGGTAGTGCATTACACCGACCCTCCTGCGATTTCGGAATGGCGGATTTTCATGAACAAATCGTCGTAACATCAAAGAAGAACCTGAAATACGAGGTGCCTGAAATGGAAACTGCGTTGACCCGTATTTAGGACACAGCTTAATACATAAGCCTGCTTAAATGCATACGCATCTGTTGTACATATTTAGAAGGTTGGCTGAGTTATTTCAACCCGCAGGGCGATAGTGGTCTTCGCGTAAATTACCGCCAGTTAGAGGTCGAAAGAAACTGTTATCAGTTATTTGTGCTGATACGTCATAATCGATTGTCAAAATACGTAACAGTTTTGTGATGGACAGGGTGTCCCGGACTCTGACGGGGGCTGTCACGAATTAAACCTGTTAGGGTGACGGCTTTCTTGCAAACAACTGGACATGGAAATATCAGTATTGGTGTCCTGCAAGTTATTTCTCATCTCATAGGACTTCACGGCCCTTCCTCTAAGTAGGATTAATTCAGCTCAGAATTAAATCATACTACATGTGAAGATTTCCGTCTTCTGGGTTGTTGCGCTCTGTAGTCTGGTCGATGTTAACTTATTTCCAACAGCTTTTGTTTCGAACAATTTTGGATCCCCTGCCATACACAGATCAGACTCCCAGACGCCGTCTTTTTACGATGGAGAATCAGGTTCAATACCGATGACTTCACCTCAGATTGATGAATAATTAAATTCGTAATGGAGTAGGCACGTATCTCCGCTTCGCCCTGACCTGACACAAATTAACGTACCGTCGTCATAAACTTTATTTTTGACAAATCGCTTGGCTGATAATGTAGTCAGGTTATTAAAATCACAAACACAACGAAAATACGTTTTCTAAGGACTTGTAACTCTGTTAGCGTGTCGAAACAAATCCGGACTAATTTGAAGAAGTTCCTGTTAGGTTACGAGTAGAGACTGTCACCCTGACCTCTTAACCTTAAATTTCTTTGGGAACGAAGGACTCAGAACGTGTCGCCACACCTATCAATGCAACATTCATGTTCATAGCACGAATAAATAAATCATACGTTGACAGACGGAGAACTCTGGACAGAAACGTAAACCCAATGCTTCTAAATTGCATCGAGGTCTCGCTGCAACCCGAGCTACGTCTATTGAGAGAGAGGGGGTTCAAAAGAGGCGAGGCTGACTGTGCCAGACACGAACCATTCACACCTCCGCGGGACGAGTATTGTTTCTTCAGTTTCGAGCATCGATCGATATAACAGCGTACCCAAACTCGACATTTCCAAAAATCAGTGTCTCTCAGTTGGTGATCCGATGAAAGGCAGAGGATTAATTAATATCGATTCTTAGATTTGTGTTCGATCGACACAAATTACCACACCTACAATAAAATACCTTACTCTTCGACTCACGAATTTTTTTTTTAGTTTTTAGGGATAATTTTAGTGACTAAAGACTCCTTTTTCAATGATACTGAATATCAGAGTCGTCTTACCAAACGAGACACACAAAAAGAATATTTTATTTATGTTATATACTGATATAAATTTCTGGTAAATTAATAATTTCATCTGCCCTCATGTGAATGTTCTACCAGGATGACTAGAACGTCAATTTGATTCTAATAGTAACTCATATAGCGATAATTTGTATACTGATACATAAACACAACAGGACATTTGAGCAGAGCAATGTGTGTTAGGTAATCGATCTTTGGCAAACCCACTGTTGTTTTACCGGTATAAAATTTACAGAATCACTAGCTAAGATCAGCCATTTTAGTTTTTTAACTTCCGAAACTTCTATTTATCATTAATTCAATTATTTCATTGCGTTATATTTCCGAAAGCCTCTGCCCGTCTAACACTGGATTCCTGCTATTAGCTAAATTTACGAATTTTTGTTAGGTAAATCAGTTGAATAAAATTTTTGGATATTATCCATCGTCTAGTAAATATAAAACGTAAAACGACGTTTCAGAGATGGGACTCTATCTCCGTCTTCAGGTTCTTGAATAAAATTTTTTGGATAATATCCAAAAATTTTATTCAATTGACTCTTCACCATCGTCAAGAAGTTTTAGATTTGATATAGGTAAATCAGGCTCAACACGCGACCCAGAGGCCATATCTGGTCTCTACTGCAACTTCGTATTTTGAGCTGGATCAAACAACAACTACCCCACACCAAAAGTGACTTCGCCAACATAAATTCAGCAAGTGACAGATGATTCTGAAGATTTCTGTCTTCTGGGTTGCAACGACGTGTATTCTGGTATAAGTTTACCAACGTTTCACATGTGTTTAGCTGAGTCACTCATTGCCCTAAAGATACAAGCGCCAAGCACGTGTAGAACTTCAGTAAACTTCTACCAGACTACATGACGCAGGAACCCGTAATACAGCCATCTTTAATTTGAAGTTAATCTAAGCACATCACTTAACCCAGTGCATCAACACAATGAGAGATTGTAGATTTATTTTTACACCAGACTAAATTATTTAAATTCTGTGACATAACCTATCATTACGCTGGCCTTGTAATCCTGGGGTCTCGGGTTCGATTCCCGGCGGTGCCCGAATTTATAACTTGTGTTGGGCAAGGCCGTGGTCTAGGCAACACGGAGTTTTCCTCCGGGGAGCATCCCAACAATTACTCCATTCACACACAGAAGAAGGCAATGGCAAACCACTTCTGGATCATCTGCCAAGAACGTATATGAACAGGTCCCAGTCCGAGAAAAGGATGGAAGGATCCTGTTCATATGGACCTGTCGTCAGACAGAACACTAAATAAAATAAAATAACTAGATGGAAGTACGTCGGCAACTTCACGTTCCGGCTGCTTTATCACCTTCGGTGACGTCATCGACTTACGAACTTAAATACATCACATAATATTAATCATATTATATTATATTATATTATGAATTAATAATTTATAGCATCATCTTCTTTCGATCATACTTATTCTGCATTTAAGCTGGATTAATGCATTCATTGAAGGTTCGTTCATTCGATAATTTTCTTATAAATGCATTGTAAGTATAAATAAATAGAGATAATGGATGTGGTCTTTTGTAGGCATACACAAGTATACGAGCGTGTGATATTCATTAAAAAACACAAAAGTTTTAAGAAATTCAACATGATATCTTCAAATCGGACATACCAATAACTCAAGTAGATAAATTTATGGTGTATATATCCTAACTGGAGCTACTAATTAGCTTCAGATCAAAGCAATTTCTATTTAGAAAAAAAATAAATGAATTTTAATGACCGTCAATGATATGTTCAGAACGAGACATATTATTCTCAAATGAATATGTAAACTGATTTATTATTCTGTGAACAAACTTTAATTTTCCGGGTATTGTTTGACACTCGTTCTATTTGCGAAGGGAACGTTGCTATGGTTACTGCGAAAATGTTTAGAATATGTTGTTGTTATGTTTCAAATTTATGCTTTACTCGGTAAAAGGCAGATATGTTTTTGGTGCCCTATTTAACTTTACGTAATATGACTTTAAATTCGAGTACTGAAAGAATCCAAAGAACATTTTTGAAAAGATTAAGACAGACGTCAGGATTTCTTGTGGAACTAAACACAGGAAGTGTAGATTACTGTGGTTTTCGGAGAAAAATGATTTTATTAAGTTTAATTCACTGAAAGTAGACGTAACTCGATATAACAAACATAATGGCGTCGCGGTAACGTTCTGTGTTCAGAAAGTGTCCGGTTCGAATCCAGTCATAATAAATGGTTATCCTGTGATATTTCTAGATTTCTTCAGTGACTCTAAGCAAAAATTTGGATAGCACCTTCAAGTAGGCTACGATCGACTCCTTTCAAATCCTTGGTTCTCAATATTTATCGTATTTCAAACTCATTCGATGGTATATATAACCTGTGTTGTCTTAGACGTAACAAGGGAATTGTTAAATATTATGTTGATGAACTTTGTGTTTCAAATGTTCACAGTTGTATGGATTGGACTTGTGTTACTTTTATGATTTTTTTTATAATTTTGTCTTCGTTTTATGTATAGAGATTTATAATCCCATAAAGATAGTCAGTCTATACGAATACATTTATTTGCATCTATTATTTCGAGGAAAGAACACAATTAACATTTTTTAAAAAATGTTAAGAAAAATGTTTTAACCTTAGAATGCAAGCAAATAAATAAATAAATAATTTAGCATGGACTATATGTTTGCATAACGATAGTTTTTTGTGTTTAAAATACTGTAAACACCTATTCGTCGATTTGTTAGTATAATAAAATCTAAAAAGCTACGATCAGTCAAATACGAAACTATAATAAGACGATACAAAGAATGCATACAGAAATCTAGTGAGGATACTCGTTAGGAAACAAACACTTGTAAGGCGAGTAAAAGATTTCGATGAATCTCGATGTACAAGGAAGTTGTGAGGACAGAACTCGGCCATGACCTTATCCAATGATGAGTTCTGGAATTAGCTGTGTACACAGAATTACATGTTACGAAACGTCTTGATTGTTTCATCAGCTTGCTGACAGCGAATTCAGTGGCAATGTCCTGTTGCCACAGTCCGTGCTCTTACCACCAGAGTGCAGGCCCTGTTCCATTGCAAACCGTAAATCGTGAGCAGGTGTACCAATTTCTTTTTTAAACCTGGGTTCTTACTGAAAATGAATACATAAACAGCGGAACGAATTTCAGACTTATTTAAAGGGACTTCCCCTTTTTACCATCGACAGTGGTCTTCGCATAGAAACAAATCTCACTGTCTTCTCATTTATTATTTATCCTCAGTATCCCAGACAACAGCTTATACCTGATATAATTCTGCATTATTCCATCCTGAGACTGGTCTGGTTTTGTGACCAGAATAATTTCAGTCACAACGTTACATTATTTCCACAATGAAATGCAAATTCATAATTGTAAATAAACAAAGAGCCATAATACCATAACAGACATACAAATTCCGTTTTATCGCCCTGATGATGGAGGCAGCAAAGACCTCTGAAACATAGGTAAACTTCTACCAGACTACACGGCGCAACAACCCACAAAATAATCATCTTTATTTTAAATTAATCTATTTTAATAGGAACATTTTCTTCAGTGTAATAAATTTAAAGTTATAAATTAAATTATTTCCCTTATGATATTACACAGAGTTCAAGTTTCTTAGGCAAAGACGTTAGGCCTGTATAAAAATGTCTTGGGTTCACGACTTTATAAGGATCAGAATCTGAATTTCCTTGTTGTGTTCTATGAAATGGAAGATAACAGATGTCAGCTCATAATATTAAGATTAAAATGTCCTTAATGTATTCCAATAAGATTCGTTATATTTTTATTTAGTGTTCTGTCTGACGACAGGTCCATATGAACAGGATCCTTCCATCCTTTTCTCGGACTGGGACCTGTTCATATACGTTCTTGGCAGATGATCCAGAAGCGGTTTGCCATTGCCTTCTTCTGTGCGTGAATGGAGTAATTGTTGGGATGCCAATGAGGAAAACTCCGTGTTGCCTAGGCCACGGCCTTGCCCAACACAAGTTATAAATTCGGGCACCACCGGGAATCGAACCCGAGACCCCAGGATTACAAGGCCAGCGTTCTAACCGCTAGACCACCGTGGCTTGTCAAGATTCGTTATATGCGACATAAAATATTTCTGCTACATTCTGTTCCTCTGAGGCTTCATCTTGTTTCAACAACAAAACAAAACGTCTATATGCAGTTTCACATTTGTTTCATGAGTTATTTGAATACGTAAGTACTTTCCTGAAGAATCGATGTTTTTTAGCCCAGTATAACATCAATTCCATTTGGGCGAGCTTCACGAAAACAATATATGAGAACCAAAATAGCGTATTTCAGTGCCTGATTTATTGTCCTTATAATTTATTTATTTAACGACGTTTTTTCAGTAGCTCAGACTAAACAGCCTCGAATGAGAGGATGATATTAAATAATTAATTGCAAAAGATCGGTCGTGACCTAATTTAAGGCACTATCCCGGCATTTGTATGGAGGGACTGAGGAAAATCACGAAAAACCCAGTCAGGATAGCCGGTCTCCAGGCCCAGATCTGAAACGGCGACGTCCCGAATACGAAGCAGGAGTGCTAACCACTCGACCACGACGTAGATCCATTTGATAATTACTCACCTCTCTGTATTTTAATACAGTTCCTAACTAATTGTCCAGATCTGTCCGTTTTCGCATTCGTAATACCACCACACACACCTCATAAGTTTGCCGTTTGTGTAAATACATAACCATGTTTCATTTTGTATTGTACGCGGACATTAACACAAGATTCGATTGCAGTGCTATCTAGATCTTTCGCTTGGTACTAGCTAACTCTTGAAACAAAGGACAATTGGTATAAACAAGAAATCGTTCACTCAGTCTGGCGAGCTACAATCTGCCTTGACGATCCGTTGCGTTGGTTAATCTGGTTCTTTGGTGTATCAACCCGATAGCAAAAAACCGAGAATCCGCTAGATAAAAGTTCCTTTGTTGGTATTGGCGGACGATGAAGAATTTACGTATCGAATTTATTAGTTTATAAAAAAAAAATTGCGAAACTATCCGTTCTTCTTAGAATAATTACAGATTTATTGAAATAATACAATTCTTTATTTATGGCAAACTTACGAAAAAAAAATTTCCCGTTGACAAACGTTATATCATATATCAAAACGAGACCACAAGCAAATGAACGGGAAGGCATATAAACAGATTTTACCGGACCAGAGACGAGAGAAAATTTATGAAATAGTTTTACATCGAAGACTATCTTCAGGCTGGTAATAATAATAATGAATTTGTAATTTGAAAAACTTTTTCGTGCCTGAAAGCGTGTCCACCAAGATCAGTCCTCAACTGAAAATAAAATTGGGAATCGATGTTATTAATTAAGCTGTTAATTGTGATTTTAATTTTAATTGTCTGTATTCTCGTGCGTATCTTTGTGGGTGAATACAAAGGTTTATAAATATATAAACATTGCATTATTTAAACAATTCAGACTGCAAAATTAAAGTTGACAAATTTACAACACAAATTGCAAGGTTTAAGGAGTGATACAAGAAATGTATATAAAACGTAGGCAGGGAAACCTGAAAGTTAACTACCAATCAGAATACAGACGTGTAGGTGAGAGAATAATATTAAAATGGTCTTACGAACATTGGGTATAAGGATGCATTCATCTGGTTCCGACCAGGGACCTGTAGCACGCTTTTGTAAGCACGAGACAGGATTTGGAGATAAGAAATGCTTATTGAATTCTGGCGAGGAAACTTACTGAAAAATGGTCATTTGGGAGAACAAGAAGGAAATGGTTTTTAGGGAATTAGACTTTGAGAAAGATAGATGTCTGGAGTTATGGTGATAGTCACGAAAATAACAATTAAATTTAGTACTTGTTTCATGGTCTTTGCTCACAAATTAAAGAACTGGTCACCAATATAGGACTCTTATTAACACGGTTTCGAACTTGGGGTTCCATAAAATACGGGAAATTTGTTGCCTAGTTAGTTAATGTGCATTCATAATTTCCCACGTACGTGTATACATAACCCTCTGATTCTATGATATGAAGGTTCAACATATACCATTGGCTGTCGACCGGAAAAATTTTTTTTAAACAATTCCATAAATCTGCAGAAAGTTTTTAATTTCATTTGAAAAAAAATGGCGAACCTCGTTTGCGAAATTTTACGATACTTGACAAAATTATTTCTAAATCAGCAGAGATACAAGAGATGGTTCTGAAAAGTTTGACCGTACATGCAAAATACCTTCGTATTTCAAAACAAAATTTAATAAATCAAAGACACTCTTATGACTGATTTGCCAGCTAATCAAAGGCAGTTCATTCCGACAGATAAGGGAGTTCAATAAACGTGGCACTTGGCAGATTTAACATGTTAAGTTTAGGAAATGGAACGGGTTAACCCGATTTAGATTCACAGATAATTGTCAGGAGTGTTTGTTCCCAGTTTCTGTTAAGTTCAGTAGTCTGTTACATTTAATCTTTTCTTCTAAAATTTAAAACAGAAATCCAAAAGTTATACTTAATTTCATATGGATTCAAGAAATTGGTTCTCGCAAAAAACGGTGTAGTCTATTTCTCACTATAGTGAAACATATTTTTGTATCAAGATACCTGAAAGTCGTTTTCAGCGAACACACAATATAATTTTCTGTCTAAACACCGTAATTTAAATTAAAATTAAATTATTTGGTTATTCCGTCAAATCACAATGTAATTAATTAAGATAATTAAAATAATTAAAATATCAATCTGTGTATAACCAAATAATTTAATTTTAATTTAATAAATCACAATATGACGCAACTACACTATTTTACCGTAATTTAAGTCAAACCGCTCTAAAATCTGAAACCAATAAAACTTTTATTTACCGCAACATGACTTTTGTATCTTCTACGTAAACATATTAAGCAGTGGAAACAATACTGTACATGTTTTATTATTAAAGACAATTTTGATTCACTCCTGTCAGCCATATTTGCTCTCGACACATATTCATACGCCAGTAATAAACAACAGAATTAATTCTTATTTCCTTCCATTCAATACATTTCTTGCCTGCAAACAAAGTATAATTGCATGAAATCGACTGCTTCTTGAAAAACTAGGGACGTGTTTTCCACCTGAAACTGGACAATGATAGAAAATTACATAGAAAATGAAGAACATAACCTTTACGCGAGAAGGTACAACAGAAAACCAACAGAGGACGCATGACGTCACAAACGGTTGGTATGTGGCGCCACCGCTCAAAGTCGCCGCCAGAGAACACACAAGGTAAGAAATGGTCACGACGATTCAATTTACAGATATGGCAGTCTCTCTTCGTCAGCTTTGTTTTGAACTGTTCTGCTGACAACTTATCAAAATGCTAAAAATATAAATTCACAGTCGCGTTGAATATAGAAATATACCTCGTCGCAATAATGAGTACAATGAGCACGAAAGTTCATGGATCTTCAAGGGAAATTTGTCATTAATCTCCCTCGACTGTTTCGTCCATTCGATTGTTTCGACTTCGTAGTGTTCATGCAAGTAATCGGAACTGCGCGTGTCTCACTGACGACTACTGTCTGCTACACAAATTATTATACTTTTTTAAAGACATAAATGCAAATGTAGCCAACAGAATGGATTCGTTTTCATTTCTGCCTGTGTTCGAAATGCGTGCTCTATCTATCATTGGTCCATGAAAAGTAAGAAAGTTCATATTCGTTTTTCTCTTTCCTTTCTCATGCCCGGCTTTTGGTGTACGCGCTATGACAGCAGACGACCGCTTCAAAATCTCTCTCTTCCCGCCGTTACCTATAGCCCATTTGGCATTTTCCCCAGCGCCCGTGTCCTATAGCCCATCGTTGTTATCGTCTCACAGCTGCATAAAGTGAAACGGCGGTTCAAACCGGGCAGCATGCACTGGTCGGGATAAAGCTCAACACTGCGCGTCTAACTATCCCCACCGTTTCTATCGATTCCTGTACTGTCGTAGCGAGAGCTACTACACTCGCTTGCTAACCTTGGCGTAAGTCCAGCGCAGAAATTCAAAGAATTATGACACCTTCGTTCTCCTGATGAAAAGTACTGAAGCTAGCCAAACATTCAACAAGTGACCACCACTCCTCCTTCATCACATCCAACTGTCATCCTGGGTATTCGCCGGGCACGACAGTTGGTACGAAAACAAACGCCGATTTAACCAGCCTGACAGTTGTTTCATTACATGGAGAGTTGGTGCCTTCTATTCATTGTGTGCAACAGAACCACGGGGTCAGGTCAGCATTAAATACTGAATAGTGCGTTAAGACAGGCGAGTTCTGGAGTGATAGGGAAGTCTTTTAGTGGTTAGGTACCAACTGCGAAAAAAAAAATCACAGAAGTATAAAATAGTGGATTTATTTGGATAATCACACTGTTGTCACGAGGCAAAGTTCTTTTTTCTCTTGTGGGCATACTAAACGTGGCTTGCGAAGAACATAACAGTAACAGAACAAGTTCTGACTTGCGCGTTGTGGACTGACTGCTCTCCCCGTGCCGTGCAAGCCCAACCCATCATTCGGCTATTCTGAGCTGGGGACGAGACTACCAGCGGATCAATGGCGTCGAGCTAGCGCGGTGGAACCAACAGTACCAGCAGAATCGTGCCAGAAAAACAGCAGAAGGGCGAACAGCGTAGAGAGCAGCCCCCAGCCCAACTCTGATAAAACATAGCAAAAAAGAGATGGGAAATGAACGGGAGATAAAATAGAAAGAAAGTAAATTTACCCCTCGTAGACTCACACAGACAGAAAACCTCTAAAATGACAAAATAACCGTACTCTGTTATTATATTATGATCAGCAGAAGTAAATACAATCCGAGCAAAGCTGCGCAGGGAAGCTGAGGCTTTATAAGAGTTTTCCAATTGCATTTTCTCCATTACGTTTTACTTTATATATGATATGAAATATATACTCTGTTGGTTTTAAATGTAGCATATTCCCTTTACAAATGACGCCGCGATGTTCTGAATATTGACAGTTCTACTCCAGTAAAAAAAAAAATCGGTCTATTGTGTTGGGATTTATTATGTAGAGCACACATTATTACGCGGCGAGTTCGTGTAGTTCCTTTGCTTGGCCACTAGGTGGCATGGAAAACACCAACGAAACACAAGTCTCTCTCACATGACTCAGGTCAATGTCGACATGCGATCATCCAAGCGAGAATACTTTCTGCCAACATTCCCGAGGTATACTATAAACTACTGTTTTAATATTTCCGTCTTTAACAATCTGAGTACGTTGCACACGAAATTTTTAAGTATTACAAACCATTTCAAAATTAGGTAAGTATTTCTCGGACAGGTGCTTGGTGTTTGATGTTTAAAATTGTATTCCAAAATACACGTGTGAAATGTACACATTTTATAATGAGCTTCAAACCAAATTAACGTACGAGGGAACAAAAAAACATCGCACAATTATTTTTTAAACATAAACTCAACAAAACTTATGAAACGATGATAATGTAATCAATTCGAGATGCTGCAACCAAGTATTAAAGCATCACTGCGTCATTGTCTTTTCCCGCCATACAAAATTCGCATGTTATGACCAACGTTTCGAATAAATATAAATTCAGGCCGGGTAGTTCGTGATGTTGATACGGGTTTGCCAGCGCTCGACGCCCGCGCAACTCTCGCTCGAATGTTCGTTCGAATGACGTCAGCGTAATCTAGGGGGAGATGGAGCAAGGCAGGAAAAGGAGGAGAGGAAAACCATAGCGAGAGAGACACGCATACACATGTAACATAAAGAGAACGAGAGAAAAAGACTGTTACGGAGAGAAGAGAAAGGCCGTACGTAACAGAAAACTTCGCGACTGATGAGAGAAGGGAACGACGTAGTTAGGACAGAGGTCGATGGCGGCGCCAGGATAGGAACAGTACGACAGAGGAAATAAAATGTTGGCTGGCGTGTTTTTTTTTCATTCTGACTCAAGGATAGCGGAGGATATTTTAAGACTGTAAACCTCATTCTGACTCAAGGCGTAGCTCTAAAGCGGAGGATATTTTAAGACTGTAAACCACAAATTTATAAACCATAATCATGAGCTTTGAATTATAATGACTGATAACATATTTTATCCAATTTGTAATACAGCTGACGTCGATAAGTGTATTCCGTCATTTGCCTTCAAGGTGACTGAAAACGCTTGCTTAAAATATGGCACATCGTTCACGTTATAGAATCAAATAAATACATGTCTTTAAAAAAAAATATCATATACTCATATTTCTACATGCGTAGATGTTGTTTGAAATATCAGACAAGAATTAACAAACAAAATTCAGCACTTTTTATGTACGTTATCGGCCTTTCTGCTCAGCCTCGCCGTTTAGTGCTGCCACCTGAGCGGTAGCGCGGCAAACTTCAAAAGTACTTTGGCCGAATGAAAGTTCAGACGATGGCATTTCATGACAATGCGATTGTTACAAATGCGCGTTTCTTGTGTTCCTGGCTACTTCACAACTAGAGTGCGTGCTTTGCGAGCCGAAGATAATAACACCTGTGGAAAACGACCTTGAAGGTCATTAAACCACGTGTCTGTGTCAGTCTCTCTGTCCATGATTTGTCTGTACGGGGTCATTTGTAGACATGTAGAATCTTAACCCTGTAGAGTTTACACACGTCACTGAGTTTTTTTTTAAACTTAGTTCTTATTCGGACCGCCAGGCGCGAATCGGTCCATCGCGAACGGGCTACAAGAAAACTTTACACGTTGCAGCTTTGCTGGAGGGGAAATCCTGGATATCTATTCATGATTTCATGTTATATGTGGAGCACTGGAACATTTTTCTTTTCAACGTACCCCACAAATAAAATTAACACTCCATTCGGTCTCGGGACCGAGATGTTCTATAAGCCTTCACCTGTTACGAAAAACAGTGCTTCTGACTGTGAGCGCCTCTACCGGGTCCTGTTGAAACTAACCGTACTTTTGCACCATTTAACTCGTGGGAAAGTCTTTTTTCAGTAACTCAAAAAGGATGTTAATGAATAAAGACTTGGAAGGGATGTGAAGTAACTCAGAAAGGATGATAATGAATAAAGACTTGGAAGGGATGTGGGAGAAAGCGGTCGTGGCCTAATTTGAGGTACTATCCCAGCATTTGTCTGGGCAGATTAAATAAAAATAAAAATATAAAAAAAAACTCAATCGAGACAGATGGTCTCCAGGCCTAGATTTTGAACTCGTGACCTCATGAATACGAGGCAGGGATGATAACCAATCCCACCACGACGTGTAGCAGGAAACAACTTCAATTTTTAATTAAATTAATATACATTAGTGAGCTTACAGTCGGTCTGTCCATAAAAACTGGGTCAATCATCCGCCCTGCCCTGATTACACACCAATGGAGGGGTTCTTCCTGAGGAGACCGAAACCTCGCGCTCGACTAGTCTTTTCAGTGATATTCTTGAGGTACGCTATAATCTTGCTCCAGTATCGTAAAGTATTTTTTCTTCGTTTTATTTTCTTATATAATTCCGAACCAGTATTTTTGAATTTATTAACCACATAATGATTCGTAGACCTTGCAGGAATACCAACACCAAAATTCCTTTATCACATGGCAAAATACAAAAAACATCCCCATATTTTGTTGGTATTAAAGTTATTGAATGACTCTCTGGCACCATAAATACGAGGGTTGTTTTTTACACTGCTGGTCCTGAGTCAGTTCTATCCATACCACATCTTCAAAACCTGTTTTCCTGAGATGCTTGTGTACCTCGTTTCTTTTCTCATGAAGCCTGACCTTCGAAGGATCGAACAACAGCCAATCACAATAGCGGGGTGGGAAACCTTCGGCGAAAGCCTTCAGCCGTAGAACTGGATTCAGCGATTTTGGCCTCTGAACTTAGTGAATTAGAACCTCGGAGCGAGTCACTCACCAGACGTTAGCTGGAAGGTATGGCAGGAGACCGCGTACAGTACACTCCAAATAAAATATCACCACGTTATGTAACACAGGAAAGTAGATTTCACTACACTACACATCGCTAGAAAAATAACACTGCGGAGAGTATTAGATCATTTTATCTTATTCACAACTCTTCGGTCCTCTTAAAATTCTTCCACTCCTCACAGACCATCCCTTTCTGATAAATCACTCCATTATTTTCAATTATAATACGTTCAATAGCGTCTTCGATTATGCCTTCTTGCTGATACTAAATTTGTTATAGTTTTTCCACATGCTGACATACATTATCCCATTCCTCTTGCCAAATTTCTTCGAATCTCTGGCAACACGGATGCTCGACGTCCTTAATTTTAAATGTTGTGTTCTTACTTGCAACCCACTGTTTCAAACCTGCCCAAATAAGTTCATTGGGGTTTAAATCGGGATTTTAAGGCGGAAGTCTCAGCACAGTACGTTCCTTGTCTGCTAAAATCTGATCAATCACATAATATTTCTGCTTTGGATTATTTAATTTGATTAAATCGTACAGTTTAGCTTTCAACACGTCACAAATTGGTATGTTTCTTTCCAATAGCCAGGCTTTCGTAAGACGTCTTGGTTTGTCTGTCTGATTGTTGTGATACGAGGCATTATCGATGACAAGAAATGAGATTGCAACGAACAGGTGTCATGTTAACATAGCACAGTCACAAGACAACAATTATCAGGCTTCTACACTTCTGCAACTGACACAGACTGTACTGACCGACGGAAACTCCTTCCTCCATTAAGTGGTCCGCATACTGGGCTCTCCTTACAAGGTCAGCGGCCATAATCGGTGAATCCAGTTCTATCTTGGCAACGCTACGAGACCACGAGCTCGGCTCTGTACCACGTGACACGACGAAATCGCCCGAGAAGTCACGAATGCAGCCGATCAACGCCACACTCCCCACTCTGCTACATAGCCTTCTTGTGATTGGTTTTCGCCCAAGCTTCACGAGAAAAGAAACTGACTATGACGCTATTGCTTTCAAATGACCGTTTCCAAACATGTTTCACAATAAAATACTACGCAAATGCTTGTCCCCATCCCAGCTTCATGTCCACCCCATCAGAACCTGCTATGAGCTTTACTATCCTACCAAAACAGAGTAACTTATATCCCAGGAAGTTCCTCGTGTGTAATATTATCCCCGTGCCACGGTGGTCTAGCGGTTAGAACGCTGGCCTTGTAATCCTGGGGTCTCGGGTTCGATTCCCGGCGGTGCCCGAATTTGTAACTTGTGTTGGTGGGCAAGGCCGTGGTCTAGGCAACACGGAGTTTTCCTCCGTGGCATCCCAACAATTACTCCATTCACACACAGAAGAAGGCAATGGGAAACCACTTCTGGATCATCTGCCAAGAACGTATATGAACAGGTCCCAGTCCGAGAAAAGGATGGAAGGATCCTGTTCATATGGACCTGTCGTCAGACAGAACACTAAATAATAAATAAAAAAATAATATTATCCCATATTTTCTAATTTTTCTGCATTTTCTTCTGTGATTTACGTTCTTCCCACAGATTAACAGGCCACGTTTTCTATCCATACAACGAGAAAGATTAAAGCTCGCTGCCTTAAGAACCTTCAATATCGTCCTTCTAATTTAAATGCGGTGGTCTCACGTACAGCCTGCTACATATACAACATTTTACACTTACCGACTTTCAGATGTCAATACATTCCGATTAATGATTGGCTGTGATTTTAATTGCCCGATATCGCTCTATGCATTACTGCTCAGCCATCTACACGTCCAGAAATTCCTCTACACATGGCCGTTATAGTCAGTTCGTTAGTGGTCTCCAATAGTCTTCGCGTAGAGGTTATTAATTTTACCAATTAGGTTACGTTAAAATTGTATCTGTATTTAATATAGGCCTACATTT
This sequence comes from Zootermopsis nevadensis, assembly GCF_000696155.1. Next base: position 31,051 of record NW_019059739.1, read on the forward strand.
GGCAGGTGAGCTCAATGAAATATGTGAGTCTTTGAAAAAAAACGTATTCTGCCCCCTTGAACTGCGTTCCTGAAATAAAATATCATCATAAAATCCGACTTTATTTTATGAACGGTTGTTCGAGAAAAAAGAGGCCTGTGTTTGTTTACTTTCAGAATTCTACGTTTTTGTCCCACTATACGCCATGTAGGCGCTTGGGGGGAGAGGCGATATAGCTCCTACTAATTCTTAACCTTGGCACTAGATGGGGTGAGTGGTTAGCGTCATGCCCCGGCCGTGTTTTATCCCCGGGTGTTTGGAATGGATGGTTTATAAGAAAATTTTTGGTAGATTTAAGTATTTGTTGTGGTAAATTCATATGAACTCATAATGTACCTGAAGTCTTCTACGAATTCATCATTGACCTAATATGCCCTCTGCCCCCCGAATAGGAATTTATTAATCGACTTATCCGGCTGAGTCAATTTAAACTGGTATCGCGATGTGTTTCAATTTGATGTGTTAATCGTCTTCATCGCCAGACTCTGATTTGTGTACAGAGAAACGTCCGACACGTATTAAACTTTCAACTCATCAAATCCAAAAGTTTAAATTTTCTGTCATTGCTAGGTCATGGTCTATTAATTTTTAAAAGAGTTTTCCTTTAGGTTACTAAAAATGAAATGCAAATAAAAATATTACTTGGTGATTAATCCAGTTCTCGAAAAATAGATGAATATAATTAAATTTGCATAATCTGTAAGATGATGTAGAAATCATGTTGCATATTGTTATATTTTATGAAGAGAACTGTCTTTCACTCACAACGTACTTCATTTTAATAAATACTTTGTTAAACGTCGCTATACGTGACAGTTTTTAACTACGTATTGCAAACTTACACTGAAGTAATCTTTAGGCTCATTTCTATGCCTAAACAAAATTCAAATTCAAATCTAAAACTTCTCGACGATGGTGAAGAGTCAATTGAATAAAAATTTCCTTGGATATTATCCATCGTCTAGTAAATATAAAACGTGAAACGACGTTTCGGAGATGGGACTCTATCTCCGTCTTCAGGTTCCTACACAGTTGGGCCCACTAGATAGAGCTAATCCCTATCTCCGTTTTACGTTTTATATTTACTAGACGATGAATAATATCCAAGGAAATTTTTATTCAAAATTAAAATTATTCATATGCAAAACTTCAGACAACCCACACACAATTCATAATTCTCACCAATTAATTAAATTATTATAGTCAATACATTATGCAATATTCTCTGTACAATGGGCTACTAAACTTATTTACTATATCTGTTTTATAATTAAGTTATAGTTTCAGTATGCATATATATATTATATATTCCTTGTGTCTGTCAGAATTTCATTAACTGACGAGAGGTAGGTTCGTAGTGTTTCGTCTCCAACTATGTTCATGACAACGGTTTAGTTTTTCGTAAATATAAATGAAAATCCTTAAGATGACTCCAACGTACATCGATTATATAAGAATCTACACTCTATAACCTTACATAATAAAATAATTAAAATACAATATATTCTTGAGTTTAATTTTATTTGCGTAATAAAAATGAGATTTTAAACATTAAAATCCTTGAATTTAAAAATGTATTCCAGAATGGGTGATGATAAATTTGGTTTGAATATTGTAAAGAAGTGATTTTGAGATAATAATCTCAGGAATCTTTAAAAAACTGAGATAAATATGCAGCACGTTCCTAAATTTTGACAACTAATAAATTTTTTAAAAATTTATTATTCCTTAAAGACGCCTTTGTCAAATACCGCAATTGTTTCTGTGTTCAGCCCTGTAAATAATTCTATTAGTGATGCTCAGTTTCGTGTGTTCAAACGCATACACGGAACCACGAACAAGCAGTCGCTTGCTGGTTAGATTAATCTCTGTAATGAGTGCAGCTTCAGTGTTAATCCGTTACGATCTCAGTAATATGTCAAACACAGAACACCGTTGTAAATGTTCTGTGTTTCTAACTTTCTATTTGCTACGAGACCCAAAGAACATTTCAGAAAGCCCACTTACATCAGTCTTCCATGAAATGAGTACCGAGGTTAACGCGGTCACAGCGTGAAGCTAATCACTCATCTCATCTACTGTGGAGATTTAAAATATGTGATTATGTATCATCATACCCATAGACACAAGGTCAAATTTAGATCTTATCCTTTAACTCGAAACAATCTTTGCGGTAACTCCAATTTCTTAATATCTTCATAAATATCCAATAAGATAACGTAGTGAAGTCATTGGCAAAACGAAAACATCCGAAGACTACTGATGAATTGTTAGAAACGATAAGGTTCTAAGTAAAATACGGTTTAATTGCACTGGGATTAGTTGGAGACGTATTGTACACAAGCTAAGAGTACTTTTGTGAAAACTATTATTTCAGTGTCTTAGGGAGTATCACGATAAACTTAATTATTATTTAGTGTTCTGTCTGAGGACAGGTCCATATCAACAGGATCCTTCCATCCTTTTCTCGGACTGGGACCTGTTCATATACGTTCTTGGCAGATGATCCAGCAGTGGTTTGCCATTGCCTTCTTCGGTGTGTGAATGGAGTAATTGTTGGGATGCCACGGAGAACCCGGGGAAGAAGCCCCCGGAGGAAAACTCCGCGTTGCCTAGACCACGGCCGTGCCCAACACAAGTTATAAATTCGGGCCCCGCCGGGAATCGAACCCGAGACCCCCGGATTACAAGGCCGGCGTTCTAACCGCTAGACTACCTCATCTTATTATTATTATTTAGTGTTCTGTCTGAGGACAGGTCCATATCAACAGGATCCTTCCATCCTTTTCTCGGACTGGGACCTGTTCATATACGTTCTTGGCAGATGATCCAGCAGTGGTTTGCCATTGCCTTCTTCGGTGTGTGAATGGAGTAATTGTTGGGATGCCACGGAGAACCCGGGGAAGAAGCCCCCGGAGGAAAACTCCGCGTTGCCTAGACCACGGCCGTGCCCAACACAAGTTATAAATTCGGGCCCCGCCGGGAATCGAACCCGAGACCCCCGGATTACAAGGCCGGCGTTCTAACCGCTAGACTACCTCATCTTATTATTATTATTTAGTGTTCTGTCTGAGGACAGGTCCATATCAACAGGATCCTTCCATCCTTTTCTCGGACTGGGACCTGTTCATATACGTTCTTGGCAGATGATCCAGCAGTGGTTTGCCATTGCCTTCTTCGGTGTGTGAATGGAGTAATTGTTGGGATGCCACGGAGAACCCGGGGAAGAAGCCCCCGGAGGAAAACTCCGCGTTGCCTAGACCACGGCCGTGCCCAACACAAGTTATAAATTCGGGCCCCGCCGGGAATCGAACCCGAGACCCCCGGATTACAAGGCCGGCGTTCTAACCGCTAGACTACCTCATCTTATTATTATTATTTAGTGTTCTGTCTGAGGACAGGTCCATATCAACAGGATCCTTCCATCCTTTTCTCGGACTGGGACCTGTTCATATACGTTCTTGGCAGATGATCCAGCAGTGGTTTGCCATTGCCTTCTTCGGTGTGTGAATGGAGTAATTGTTGGGATGCCACGGAGAACCCGGGGAAGAAGCCCCCGGAGGAAAACTCCGCGTTGCCTAGACCACGGCCGTGCCCAACACAAGTTATAAATTCGGGCCCCGCCGGGAATCGAACCCGAGACCCCCGGATTACAAGGCCGGCGTTCTAACCGCTAGACTACCTCATCTTATTATTATTATTTAGTGTTCTGTCTGAGGACAGGTCCATATCAACAGGATCCTTCCATCCTTTTCTCGGACTGGGACCTGTTCATATACGTTCTTGGCAGATGATCCAGCAGTGGTTTGCCATTGCCTTCTTCGGTGTGTGAATGGAGTAATTGTTGGGATGCCACGGAGAACCCGGGGAAGAAGCCCCCGGAGGAAAACTCCGCGTTGCCTAGACCACGGCCGTGCCCAACACAAGTTATAAATTCGGGCCCCGCCGGGAATCGAACCCGAGACCCCCGGATTACAAGGCCGGCGTTCTAACCGCTAGACTACCTCATCTTATTATTATTATTTAGTGTTCTGTCTGAGGACAGGTCCATATCAACAGGATCCTTCCATCCTTTTCTCGGACTGGGACCTGTTCATATACGTTCTTGGCAGATGATCCAGCAGTGGTTTGCCATTGCCTTCTTCGGTGTGTGAATGGAGTAATTGTTGGGATGCCACGGAGAACCCGGGGAAGAAGCCCCCGGAGGAAAACTCCGCGTTGCCTAGACCACGGCCGTGCCCAACACAAGTTATAAATTCGGGCCCCGCCGGGAATCGAACCCGAGACCCCCGGATTACAAGGCCGGCGTTCTAACCGCTAGACTACCTCATCTTATTATTATTATTTAGTGTTCTGTCTGAGGACAGGTCCATATCAACAGGATCCTTCCATCCTTTTCTCGGACTGGGACCTGTTCATATACGTTCTTGGCAGATGATCCAGCAGTGGTTTGCCATTGCCTTCTTCGGTGTGTGAATGGAGTAATTGTTGGGATGCCACGGAGAACCCGGGGAAGAAGCCCCCGGAGGAAAACTCCGCGTTGCCTAGACCACGGCCGTGCCCAACACAAGTTATAAATTCGGGCCCCGCCGGGAATCGAACCCGAGACCCCCGGATTACAAGGCCGGCGTTCTAACCGCTAGACTACCTCATCTTATTATTATTATTTAGTGTTCTGTCTGAGGACAGGTCCATATCAACAGGATCCTTCCATCCTTTTCTCGGACTGGGACCTGTTCATATACGTTCTTGGCAGATGATCCAGCAGTGGTTTGCCATTGCCTTCTTCGGTGTGTGAATGGAGTAATTGTTGGGATGCCACGGAGAACCCGGGGAAGAAGCCCCCGGAGGAAAACTCCGCGTTGCCTAGACCACGGCCGTGCCCAACACAAGTTATAAATTCGGGCCCCGCCGGGAATCGAACCCGAGACCCCCGGATTACAAGGCCGGCGTTCTAACCGCTAGACTACCTCATCTTATTATTATTATTTAGTGTTCTGTCTGAGGACAGGTCCATATCAACAGGATCCTTCCATCCTTTTCTCGGACTGGGACCTGTTCATATACGTTCTTGGCAGATGATCCAGCAGTGGTTTGCCATTGCCTTCTTCGGTGTGTGAATGGAGTAATTGTTGGGATGCCACGGAGAACCCGGGGAAGAAGCCCCCGGAGGAAAACTCCGCGTTGCCTAGACCACGGCCGTGCCCAACACAAGTTATAAATTCGGGCCCCGCCGGGAATCGAACCCGAGACCCCCGGATTACAAGGCCGGCGTTCTAACCGCTAGACTACCTCATCTTATTATTATTATTTAGTGTTCTGTCTGAGGACAGGTCCATATCAACAGGATCCTTCCATCCTTTTCTCGGACTGGGACCTGTTCATATACGTTCTTGGCAGATGATCCAGCAGTGGTTTGCCATTGCCTTCTTCGGTGTGTGAATGGAGTAATTGTTGGGATGCCACGGAGAACCCGGGGAAGAAGCCCCCGGAGGAAAACTCCGCGTTGCCTAGACCACGGCCGTGCCCAACACAAGTTATAAATTCGGGCCCCGCCGGGAATCGAACCCGAGACCCCCGGATTACAAGGCCGGCGTTCTAACCGCTAGACTACCTCATCTTATTATTATTATTTAGTGTTCTGTCTGAGGACAGGTCCATATCAACAGGATCCTTCCATCCTTTTCTCGGACTGGGACCTGTTCATATACGTTCTTGGCAGATGATCCAGCAGTGGTTTGCCATTGCCTTCTTCGGTGTGTGAATGGAGTAATTGTTGGGATGCCACGGAGAACCCGGGGAAGAAGCCCCCGGAGGAAAACTCCGCGTTGCCTAGACCACGGCCGTGCCCAACACAAGTTATAAATTCGGGCCCCGCCGGGAATCGAACCCGAGACCCCCGGATTACAAGGCCGGCGTTCTAACCGCTAGACTACCTCATCTTATTATTATTATTTAGTGTTCTGTCTGAGGACAGGTCCATATCAACAGGATCCTTCCATCCTTTTCTCGGACTGGGACCTGTTCATATACGTTCTTGGCAGATGATCCAGCAGTGGTTTGCCATTGCCTTCTTCGGTGTGTGAATGGAGTAATTGTTGGGATGCCACGGAGAACCCGGGGAAGAAGCCCCCGGAGGAAAACTCCGCGTTGCCTAGACCACGGCCGTGCCCAACACAAGTTATAAATTCGGGCCCCGCCGGGAATCGAACCCGAGACCCCCGGATTACAAGGCCGGCGTTCTAACCGCTAGACTACCTCATCTTATTATTATTATTTAGTGTTCTGTCTGAGGACAGGTCCATATCAACAGGATCCTTCCATCCTTTTCTCGGACTGGGACCTGTTCATATACGTTCTTGGCAGATGATCCAGCAGTGGTTTGCCATTGCCTTCTTCGGTGTGTGAATGGAGTAATTGTTGGGATGCCACGGAGAACCCGGGGAAGAAGCCCCCGGAGGAAAACTCCGCGTTGCCTAGACCACGGCCGTGCCCAACACAAGTTATAAATTCGGGCCCCGCCGGGAATCGAACCCGAGACCCCCGGATTACAAGGCCGGCGTTCTAACCGCTAGACTACCTCATCTTATTATTATTATTTAGTGTTCTGTCTGAGGACAGGTCCATATCAACAGGATCCTTCCATCCTTTTCTCGGACTGGGACCTGTTCATATACGTTCTTGGCAGATGATCCAGCAGTGGTTTGCCATTGCCTTCTTCGGTGTGTGAATGGAGTAATTGTTGGGATGCCACGGAGAACCCGGGGAAGAAGCCCCCGGAGGAAAACTCCGCGTTGCCTAGACCACGGCCGTGCCCAACACAAGTTATAAATTCGGGCCCCGCCGGGAATCGAACCCGAGACCCCCGGATTACAAGGCCGGCGTTCTAACCGCTAGACCACCGTGGTTGCTCCCGATAAACTACTGCATCGGATTTTCCTCAGGGAACGTCAGGGTTCCATGGAACACACATCAGAAATTTACAGCATGAAACTGTATACAAATCTCAAAAAATCAGCCGTGCAATCATAGATTTGTAGTAGTAACAAAGAGGTAATTATCCTTGATACAGTTCCGGCATTCCGATGTTTTGGTTGGGAAGGAAACGTTCAAAGTTCAAACCTTCTGCTTTGCTGCATCGTACGTGAGATGCCTTCCACCCTACCACGGCCTCAGAAAGCTCATTGCTTATGAAAATCGATTTCTAATTTTAGCAGTTCTTGGAAACGAGAATACCTGATTCGACTGTCTCCAAGCAATCAGGAATTACAAAGTTTTATAAACCTAAGAGACACATTCATCTTGAAAATAAGCACATTTCCCGCTGTAGATGACTGCGTCCGAGAGGTCCCGGGTTCACGTCCTAGGGTTCCATACCTTAGACATTTGATCCATTAACTTCCTCTAATTTCTAACAGCAAAGTCACTTCAAGCAACTATGTGAGTATGGTGAGGTTTTGTCATACCAAATTTCACACGTCAACTTTCGTGGATTGATCAGCTTCTTTTCGTAATAAAAACTGAGAAAATATATACATTTCATATGTCAATCGTGTTGCTGAATATTA
>NW_019059739.1:39958-56800 GCF_000696155.1 Zootermopsis nevadensis
CTCCGTGGCATCCCAACAATTACTCCATTCACACACAGAAGAAGGCAATGGCAAACCACTTCTGGATCATCTGCCAAGAACGTATATGAACAGGTCCCAGTCCGAGAAAAGGATCGAAGGATCCTGTTCATATGGACCTGTCGTCAGACAGAACACTAATAATAATAATAATAATAATAATAATAACCGTTACAACCAGACAACTTTTAATGACGTAACAACTGCAGATATTATGCAGTATGAATCAGATTACGACCACAATCAGGAAGGGTCATGCCTCTTTTAAAGATCGTCGCTATTTATTTAAAGTGACTGAGAAATATCACGTAAAATATTGAGTCAGAGTCAACTACAGTGTGCCCCTATATATAATAATATAATAAGTTCAGTGTCTGTGTTCCACTGTTAAAGCTTTATAGATTTCGTCACGTGTATACGCCCTGAAGATGATACATCTTCAAGAGGATTTACGCTGCTCTCCCTGACGTTTTCAGAGGTCCTGCATTGGCAGCAAACCTGGTTTACCCGAGTTATAGCTAAGCCCTAAGCGTCTGTGATAGACCCCAGATAGTTTTTCCTTACTACTGTATTTCTATTGGTAGGCTATTTGGGTATATAATAATATATTGTTAATGTTTTATGACGATACATAATCAGTAATTGCATGTGGACATATTTCTGTATGAAGTTTTAATACTTAACACTTTCCAAGTTGATTTAATAACTTAAAATGTTATTATTTCGCTATATATACATGATAGTAATATTCAGCATTACTTAGTAACACATACGAATTGCACAGGAATTTTATATCAGTCGTTTTGTAAATATTTTGGTTTGTTTCTTTGAGGTTATGTATTTTGCAAAGAGGTTTTATACATTTGAATACAAGTTGCCTGTCGATATCGCACGGAGACACGAATCTGTGCAGTTGAGTGGGACACAAAAATCTGTATGCGTAGTCTAAAATGGGCAAGTTTGCACGAAAAAGTTGGCATTGCTCTGTGCGAAGCTGTAAACTATTTCAGGTTATGTATGTAACACGGTCGGCCCGGTCGATACGAGTTCTGCCCGATGCCAACCAGCAACTGCGTCAGGCTTGCCAACACAACCTACACCTCATTGCTGCCTTACGAGTAAACTTCTCCCACATCCGGGAAATTTTAACCACAGCCCAACACAAATACTAGCTAGAAGCAATGAATTAATGACACACGAAGGGGGATTGTAAAAACTTACAAACTTGTGTGTGGTTTAATTTCGCGTTCATGTAGATAGTAGCTAAATCGTGGTCCGCGATCATACTTCTGCCAATATCTGTAAACGCAGAGATCCTGCGACGCACAATAATTATTTTTAATAAATTACAATCACGCCTATTGGTATTTGATTATCATATTGCAATATATGTACACAATATAAATATATTTTAATGTTAGTTCTATCAGTGACTGTTTTTGACTAAACCACTCCAATCAACATTTTTGTACAGAAATAACATTAAACTGAAAATATTTTAAATTTAATATTAACTTTTTTTAAAAAAAAACACACACACGGAACATCTTTTCTAACACTTGATAAATTGTTAGTTTATTTAATTTTCGACGAGTGTGGTATATACGATTATATTTTATTAATTAATATTACGGGATTAGTTTTCGACATCGCATAAAGTCTGAAATATGAACTAAGATCCTCTGTACTTCGTTCGGATAGTACACAATCCAATTAACATACCTAGACAAGAAATTTCTCCACACTAAAATCCTGTATCTGTTTAGGAAAACCACGAGACGCCTCAGAACCGAAATTCAAATCTGCGACTTCCGAATAATTAAGTGTATATGTGAAAGGTTGTTTTTATTCACTAGTTGTAATATTATAATAAAATATTCTATAGTTTTTGTAAAGTGATTTTGACTGTTGAAATCACAAAAGTTTTAGGAAATTCCAACATCGACTTCAGAAAGAGCTAATGGCTACTCTGTTGCTGTTAACGGTTCAATCTGTCGCGAAAGGAGAAAAAAAAAACCTACGAATTCAAATCTCAGTGCCGGATGTAACACGCTTTCGTAGATTATCGTTTTTTTTTTCAAGTCGAAAGGCTCGACTATCTGAATGGACAATTTGCATTTCGTCGATTTTAACATAGTGGCCCCTCGCTTTCAAGTGAATAAATACATTATGTATTTTTTTTAATTTCTGTGCATTATGTTTTATTTATTTATTTAGTGTTCTGTCTGACGACAGGTCCATATGAACAGGATCCTTCCATCCTTTTCTCGGACTGGGACCTGTTCATATACGTTCTTGGCAGATGATCCAGAAGTGGTTTGCCATTGCCTTCTTCTGTGTGTGAATGGAGTAATTGTTGGGATGCCACGGAGGAAAACTCCGTGTTGCCTAGACCACGGCCTTGCCCAACACAAGTTATAAATTCGGGCACCGCCGGGAATCGAACCCGGGACCCCAGGATTACAAGGCCAGCGTTCTACCTGATTTTATTTGAATTCCTGACAGCATAAACCAGCAAAATGCAGTCGGTACATGACTACGTCAATCTGAATGCAGACTTTCCTTTTTAAGATGTGTCATTTTGAATTGGCTAAGGATAGGTTCCAATGGTCTTCTGTGGCATTTCATAACAGCATGGAATTGCTTAACTGGATAAATAAATATCGCGTATTGAAGGACGACCCGGCTTAACTACAATGAAGTAGTCATCACTAGGGCTTTGTATTTAGGTCACTAGTTCGAATCTCGAAACCGAAACTGGCTGTCCTATTGAAAATCCTTGTTAAGTCAAATAAGAATCAATATTAAAGTCAGCTATCAATCAAGTCAATATAAATTCTCTCGATTACACTCTATAAAACAATATTTAAATGCCTTTCAGTTCTATTTTTAATCGATATGGTATACATCTGTAACTACTAATATATTCTACTCGTGAACACCTACAAGTATCTTCGTCTTTTAAGCGATGGCGGTAGATTTCCCCTTCACAGCCACCAATCACATTCAATCAGCAAGGTAATTGTTTAAGGGAAATGTCTCGTGCGTATCGTAATTCAAAAAGAATAAATATTACTTGAATCAGTAACATTCATAAATAACTCATTATTCAATCAACATCAACGTGTGTCAAGGCCATCCGAAATAGTGTTCTTTAGAAAATAACTTATAAATAAGGATTCCAGCTGGAGCCCATATAAATAGATAATTGTTTCCTGAGAGTTATCCTTGGGTAAGAAATAACTTTTATAGATCTCTCATTCGCTGTCTCTTATTTGAAAAATACACGAAATTATTCAGAATGTAATAAAGTATGGGGAAAGTACCACGCCGTGAAGAGGAATAGGGCATTGGAGGTACAACTCCATTGATTCTTAACCTCGTCACTAAATAAGAGGTTAACTTTTCCGCTATAAATCCCGGTACAGTTTGTAAATGTTGCTGGGTCAGTCCCAGAACTGGTCTGAGCGTTCTGGAAAAATTAAAAAATTATATTTTAATGGAAATCGAACTATTTCGTCGTATGGTCTCTTAACAATATACATTTTGAATGATTTTATATTTACCTTCACCAAAAACAAGATACATCACAGAAATTTTGTATTTCGTTTGCGAACAAAATCCTTTTTTTCAAAAATCCATCCTTTATTTATCTGAGAAATGACAGTGATTTTGGTTTCATCTCAAAATTTCTAGTGTAATCCATCTAATTTTAGTGTCATAATTGTTCGTCGTGCTCTGTCCAACGTAAGAATTGCTATGCTGGTTGCTGCTAGTTTCCATAATAAGGCTGAACAACGCCTGTTACTAGGCAACGCGCAGTTACATTATGCCGACAAAATTGCGTGTTGCATAGCAGAGAGCACGCACACTGTCATTAAACACAGCGGGCAATAATAAATAATGTTAAAAGTATATTATTTCACGAACTGAGTAAGTCAAAATGCTTTGTAAGGAATTTGACAGACATCCCAACCACCCAACTGGAAATGTTAAATTAGTAATAATATTTGTGAAAATATATTTAGCTCCCAGGGAGCATTTCAGAATATTAAATTCCGATAACGTAAATTTGTTGTTTACAGTCGCGTTTCGTAAAAGTCACATATCGCGTTACATTTGTTAATGGATCATTTAACGGAGCATACAACTTTCAACAGAATTTTCTTCGTCTCTGGAATGAAATTGGAAAAACAAAATAAGACAGAAATCCGTTCTATGATTTTTATATCACGTATAAATTAAAGCTGATTCAACCCACGGCCGAGTCATTAAACCTCGTAATGATTACGAAAGAATTCTTGGCTACGCTATGCTGAAATTATAAATCTCATATTTAAGTTCTGAGTAGTCATCCGAAGTCCTTTTTGTGAACTGCGTCACGTTCTGTTTGTATTTTGAGTTTTCGTTCTGTTGACAAAGAGTATACGAGGTGCGATCGGAAAGTTTCAAGACTGCGCGTATAAAAACCCGTACACTTATCTCAGGTATTAAATTCATCCATCACCCTCGAAGTAGTTCCCCTGGGAGTGAACACAACGATCCCAGCGCCGCTGCCAAGCCTGGAAGCATCCCTGGAAATCTTTCTTTGCCAGCCTGTCAAGCACCATCTGCGATTCTGCCTGAATCTCTTCTATCGCCTCAAATCTCCTTCCCTTTAGCTGAATGTTCATCATTGGGAAGAGGAAGAAGTCACACGGAGCTAAATCCGACGAATAAGGAGGGTGCGGGATGACGGCCATAGTGTTTGAGGCCAAAAACTGCCGAACTTTGAGGGCGGTGTGCGCTGGCGCGTTGTCATGATGCGTCGCATGTAGAGTTCTTCCTTTAGAATCAGCTGACAGGTCCCATAGCCTATCCCAACAATGTCGCACAAGTCGTTGATGGTACGAAGTCGATCTTCGTGAATGGCCTGCCGAATCTTCGTAACATTTTCGGGCGTTGTGCTCGAAGATGGTCGTCCAGAACGCTCGTCATCATCGACAGAGGTTCGGCCATTTTTAAAACGTAAATGCCACACAAAAGTTTGTGCACGACCCATTGCGGACTCCCCAAATGCTTGCTTTAGCATTTCATAGGTTTCCGTAGCCGTTTTGGCGAGTCTTTGGCAAAATTTGATGCACACGCCATTCCGAAAGCGCAGGAGGGTCGGTGTAATGCACTACCAAAACACCCGTAACTAAGAGATGTTGTTTGCCCATAAATATGTCTTTAAAGACTCAAAGATATCTCCTTTTAGGAACATATTCAAATTTCTTCAAACTGTTTCCCGTATTAAATATCAGAATGACATCATGGCGGTAATGCTACGAATATAGAATCATGATATACCTACATTACGTCACTGGAATAAGAAACGTGAACCTGTAGACCCTCAGATGTAGAGGAACTATTAAAGTTTACAGCCGATAACTTTAATTTGACCTGGGCCAGATATTGGGAGGTTCGTCGGAAGTCACGAGTCATCTGCTTTGATAATTCGACTCCTGTTACTGAAGATGGTGAAACTACTTATTTCCTGTGGGAGAGGCGCGTTTGTGGCAAATTCCGAAACATCAATAGACCTTGTTCTTCATCGATAACCTCTTCTTATTGGCAAATCCGATGCCGGGACAGGAAATTGTTTTGTCGATGTGATTATTTTGGAGACGGAGCGCAGGAGGATGTGGAAACAAATTCCATTTCTGCCGCGTGATATTTGATCGCTTCAAGATCTAACGAATGAACAGAGAGCGAATTTCGAAACGCAAAATAAATTTGCTGTTATCATTTGCTACATGCAAGATTGTACTCGGATGTCTTCCAAACAGGCATAATGAATAAAATATTGTCTCTACATTTAGAATGCACTTGTTTTAATAATTCGTGGATTTCCTTTTGTGGGTCTTTGCCTTATTACAGACAACAAAATATTTATATATAACAAAAATAAATTCTTTCCTTATACCACCTTATAACGCCACGGTGGTCTAGCGGTTAGAACGCTGGCCTTGTAATCCTGGGGGTCTCGGGTTCGATTCCCGGCGGTGCCCGAATTTATAACTTGTGTTGGGCAAGGCCGTGGTCTAGGCAACACGGAGTTTTCCTCCGTGGCATCCCAACAATTACTCCATTCACACACAGAAGAAGGCAATGGCAAACCACTTCTGGATCATCTGCCAAGAACGTATATGAACAGGTCCCAGTCCGAGAAAAGGATGGAAGGATCCTGTTCATATGGACCTGTCGTCAGACAGAACACTAAATAAATAAATAAATAACCATCTAGCACAATAACTAAAAAAATGTTTAATCACAAAACGTCTGATCTTTTACAGTAATTGCAGAGCGTATGTCGAAATTTATGGACAGGTTCGTTAGTTTGTGGATATGATTAGGTTATCTAAGCTACCGGTTAATTTCATATACATGCAAAAATTATAAATGAATTGATTACATAATAAAAATTGGTTTAGTCTAATGCTTCCAGAGGTTGTTAATTTGATTATATTTTCAGCTCGTCCAATCTCTGATTACTATGGAATTGTTTTTGGTATCCCTGTAGTTGTCTTATTTCCATATTTATCTCCCGTCAATGACATCTGACAACAAAATATATACTCTGATTATAAGTTCCTTCGTTGTCCAGAGATCGTGACGAAATCTATCAAAGGGGGTCATTTTATTTAATTTGATGAAGGAAACACGTCCAATTTCCGAAACGTCGAGTTTTGAAATCTACCATTGCAAATGTAATCGACTACACTGCAGCCTTGCTTAAGGAACACTGATTCAAATCACACTTGTAGACAGTACTGACAGTTGAGTAAGTTTTAATTAAACATCATGATGAAAAATAATCTCTAAATTAGCCTAGACTTTTCAGGATGGGAGAGTGAGTTTGTTCCAGTAGACAAAATAAGGCCAGATGGAATCTAAATAATTCGTATTTTTTTTAAACATTAAAATTGTTTAACCCTCTCTAAAGTTTTAGACATTAATATAAGTTATAAAAGAAACTAAGACAAGACAACACGAATTTTTTAGTAAAGTTATTTCAATCAACAACACACGAACACTCAAATATCTACTGGGACTATATAGAAGTATCTGTGTTATTACTTTCGAGGGACATTTTAAGTTTCAAAGTGCACTCCAAAAATCAATTACGTCACAAACGTTTCAGTCGGCACCTCTGGTCACACATTAATTCTGTGGTTTTATTGTCCTCGGTTCAACTTTCAAACACCTTAGCCGTCAGTCACCGCGTAAAGGTTATCAGAAGAGTTCATTTTCCACAAATTCATTCCTTTCCTTTTTACACGGAAAGGCAGACGAAACCTGAACATTCTTAAACTCTGCACAAGATGAACATAAGTTATCTTCTGTGCCCCTCGGCAGAATTACTATCGTTTAAGAGGCAACAAAACCAGTCTGTACACAGTGACGAAAATAAATATCCCCATTACCTCGGTCGTCCAAATCTTTACGAAGCAACCGTGGTAACATTTTAAAAGACTGGATGGTCCCGACGGTAAGATTACTATTTGAGTTACCAACCAATGCCGAAACAGGATTTGAGGTTTTCACGGCTTCGAGTATCAAGATGGCTGTCTTATGGTTCAGCAAGGACCTCTGACTGAAACGTTGGTAAACGTCCAGCCCAGAAGACATAGACGCCTTCAAAAGAAATGATTACAACTTTAAGTCTAATTGTTAAGTGGGATCAACGTCTTACAGATGTGTTGAGGTTCAGTGACGTATAATACCATAATATTCAACGAATAAACAATATATTTTATTGCTACAACGTTAAAATCTTGAAGGCAAAGCTCGTGTGAATAAATTTTAAAAATCTGGCTCCTACCTCACGAAAAAACACTTCTCAATCAAAACTATGAATGGGTTTAAGGTGTTAGATTTCTACTTGCTCTAAGAATCACACAAAACCGATTAATACTGTGATAAAATTCAGAATTGATTACTATTCAAACAGATGGTAAGTATAATTACCACTGAGATTTAAAGGGTTAATTTCCGAATATCTAAACCGATTGGTTAGCATTCCTGTTTCGTATTCTGAAGGTCCAGCCACGGTGGTCTAGCGGTTAGAACGCTGGCCTTGTAATCCTGGGGGTCTCGGGTTCGATTCCCGGCGGTGCCCGAATTTATAACTTGTGTTGGGCAAGGCCGTGGTCTAGGCAACACGGAGTTTTCCTCCGTGGCATCCCAACAATTACTCCATGCACACACAGAAGAAGGCAATGGCAAAACACTTCTGGATCATCTGCCAAGAACGTATATGAACAGGTCCCAGTCCGAGAAAAGGATGGAAGGATCCTGTTCATATGGACCTGTCGTCTGACAGAACACTAAATAAATAAATAATAAATATTCTGAAGGTCCAAGGTTCAGTAATCGACCCGAAGACCGGATATCCTGACTGAGGTTTTTCGTTTTATTCCTCAGTCCCTCCAGGGAAATTCTGGGAGAATTCTTTTCATTAGACCAAGTCAACTTTCTCCCAAAATCTTTCCAATTCCTTATTCATTAACTATCGTGCCATTCGACCGAACAGAATCTAAGCAACTGGCAGCGTCGTTATATACGCTATTCTGGGATGAAACACAAATGCAAACTCATTTATATTTTATTCCATTATGACTATCATTACGTACGTACAAAGAATGCATGAATGAGAGAGAAACACGTGGAATAAGTCCATCTGCAGAGCAGATCCTAACACCCACACGAATTTGCCAGTGCTCCTAGCGGAGACGACTTGTACTTTGAATTAATACCAACTGCGCAGGCGTGAACACTAGCCACACGTACACAGCAGATTGCTTTCCGCGTATCATTTTATTACAGATAATAAACAGATATTACAGGGCTAAGCTTTTTAATCGTTGTAAGAACGTACAATTTCTCGACCTGGTTTCGAACTGGCTTCCGGAATTTTGACATGTATGAACGAGTAGTGGGTAACGTAGATATTTAGAATGGAAACTCAACCCCACGTAGAGAGGCTTTACATATGGCGTGGGAGCTACGATATTAAGTGCAGAGAGAGAAATGCTTGTTGCAAAGAGGGGAATTTCTTGGCAGATTTGGACAGTTTCTCGTAAGAAATCTTCTCCAAACAGAAGCGGGAGTCTGTGGTGTTTGTGCACTATACGAACACACAAAGAGATGGAGGCAGTATTCTATCCGTCGATACGCGGATAGAGACGCTCGATATATGCGAAACGGTTTACAACCCTTGTTTTATCAAGTTTGTATTGGAACATTCAATGAAATTGGTGAGAGAGGTTAGTGCAGTTTCTACACAGAAATATTCTGCTCCGAAATTAACCTGTATTGAATAATTTTTTTGTAAAGTGGCCGACTTTTATCGGTCATTGTGCCAGGTAGACCTGTACGTGATAAGCTTGATTTATATAAAATAACCCTATTAAATTTAGTTTAAAAATATAGCCATTGAAATGATCGGATATAACCCCATTTGTCAAAAAAAACGCAAGTCATGTACTGACTGACGTCTCCTGGGTCATACATAATATTTTCTGTAACCAGTTAACGCGGCTGATTGCCCGAGAAAATTTAATTGAATATCTTCCCGAAACGTCGCTTTACTACGGTAACCAGTTAACGCGGTTGATTGCCCGAGAAGATTTTATTGAATTTGTTCCCGAAACGTCGGTTTACTACGATAACAATCAGCTGCGTTAACTGGTTACCGTAGTAAACCGACGTTTCGGGAACAAACTCTGTCCCCATCTTCAGGGTTTGTTCCCGAAACGTCGGTTTACTACGATAACAATCAGCTGCGTTAACTGGTTACCGTAGTAAACCGACGTTTCGGGAACAAACTCTGTCCCCATCTTCAGGGTTTGTTCCCGAAACGTCGGTTTACTACGATAACAATCAGCTGCGTTAACTGGTTACCGTAGTAAACCGACGTTTCGGGAACAAACTCTGTCCCCATCTTCAGGGTTTGTTCCCGAAACGTCGGTTTACTACGATAACAATCAGCTGCGTTAACTGGTTACCGTAGTAAACCGACGTTTCGGGAACAAACTCTGTCCCCATCTTCAGGGTTTGTTCCCGAAACGTCGGTTTACTACGGTAACCAGTTAACGCTTCTGATTACTTATAGTATTGTGAATATGGCCTTTTGTCCGTGTGCGGTTTTGTCATGGAACCGAATAACCGATGTGGAGTAGACGTATATCAAATTAATTCTTAATTAACCAATCTTGGTGGGGGGGAGACATAAAGACAACGCAAGGATTCCCTTCCCCAAAACGACAGTTCCGAAGTAATTTCTCTACACTCGCGGAACGTCGATGTATCGACGTGAGATCGATATGTCATTCTCATACACGCGTTCCATTCAAACAAATTACATAACGTGGGTGTTCTATGGTTCGACTCATTTGCATATACGTTTTTTTTAGCGAAATAATCTTAAATTTTCCTAAAGCTCAGTGGTAAATATTTGATGTGTTTCGTATGATTCTCGGTATAAACCGCGTTAAGATTTTTACTCTTTGTAGCGATGGTGTGTTTTCTTGGCGGTACGGACCGAGCCTTGGCTTCAAATGATAAAAAAAAACTGCTCTCTGATCTCTTCAAATGTCTTACACGGCGTAAGTCAATCCATCGTCATAAATTTTCTGAACTCAGCATCCATCCAAATTCATCCAGTGGCTCTCGAATTGAATTGACTGGACAGACAAGGACACTGTCGTCCAACCCGTTTTCAAATCAGTCACGTTCTCCAAGCCAAATAATTATATTTGACGGGGTTTTTTTAAATAACGGGCTGGTGATGGCTGGAGGTCATTTTTAGACGCTGTTGGAAATAGTGGAATGACAGGCGGGAAGATATTAATAAATTAAAAGTACATTATTTGGAAAGGCCCAGTCGTGGCCGATTTCAATGTACTATCAGGTAGTCTTGTGGAGAGAATGAGAAAAATCACGACAGACTTCTGTCTAGATCAGTGGTATTCAACCTGGGGTACGCGAAGACATCTTAGGGGGTACGTGAAATTTAAAAAAAAAAATATTATTTTATGATAAACACTGAATAATCAGTAATGTAATTTATTTAATTTATTTTAGATGTAGATTATATACTATGTATAACTTGAATTATACACCAAAAACTTTGGGGGTACAAAGTTGAAGAGAAATTATATCTGGGCGTACGCGAACAAAAAAGGTTGAATACCACTGCTCTAGATGAATAATCAGTAATGTAATTTATTTAATTTATTTTAGATGTAGATTATATACTACGTATAACTTGAATTATACACCAACAACTTTGGGGGTACAAAGTTGAACATAAATTATATCTGGGGGGTACACGAACAAAAAATGTTGAATACCACTGGTCTAGATAACCGGTAATCCCGCCGAGATTCAAACCTAATACCTTCCGAATATACGTCCGGAACGTTGCCACTACATCAAAGCGTTTCGTTAAAATATTGCATTACAGCGTCATTAAACATTCTCTTTGCTACAATAAAATTGTTACAATTGCTTCAAGCTTCACTTACATAACCTATAAAACGAACAAAACTCTGCTAAATACAGTACAGACACGTTTACTTTGGTCTCTCGTCTGTGTCCCACGCTCCAGACCGGGGGGACATATAAATTCCAGACGAAGGTCACGTCAGATATTTCAAGTCTCAAAACAGCAGTTGTGAATCGTCCCTTAGTCCATTATTCCACTCAGTCGTACACATATTTATCTCCTTCCCCTTGTAATGCTGTGTGCTCGCCTGTTTTTTATCTCACGAATACCTCACACCTGTTGGTTACACGGCAATAGTCCCTTAGCTTCAAGCGACTGGTAGTGGCTGGGACAGGCCACATAAACCCCCCCCTTCCCAAGCATTCCCACAGGATCAACAGGTTACAGCCACCCACTAGTCTTTCCGTGTCCTCGACCGAAACTTCTCCGATAGACAAACCTAACCTAACTTTCTATCGGCAACTCATCACAACTCTACCACACGCAGTCCATTTCGTCAGCGAAGTTGAACCACAGCTTGAAACACTTTTAGTTCATTATACCGACACCGAGGCGTTATAAGATCAACTACCTCAGTCAACAAGAATATTAAATTATGTAGAGACTGTAATCGTTTTATGGAAACCTCGTAGTATACTAGTAACCTACATTACGAGGGGCTTGTCCTCGACTATAAATACCAATTAATCATGTATTCAACACAGCAATGTTTATATTTTACATACCCACAGGCTTTCACTGTCAAGGTTAAATGAAATAAATGACTTATCTATAATAGTTTTATTTTATTCCGAATGTAAAACACGTCCAATTAAGAATGAAATATAGGTTTCTGAACACAATTCACGAGTTTAAATTCGCGAAATATTTTATGTTAACGTGATTACGTTAAAATGGCACAAAGTCAACAATTTGTCCTGTTAATGTTTAAATAAATTAATTTTGTATGTATTTAAATTGGAACCTCCTACATAAAGCGAGAGTTAATGACAGAGGCGGACAACAGGGTGATTGTCGAGTACAGGTAATTATCCCATAGGCTTGTCGTGTTTATTCGACGTAATGACGTGAGAATCACGCAACATTTAAACAATTTTAGACACTAAAAAAAAAAGATGTATTAATGTACAGAAATAGAACAGAAACATGTAATTATTTGTAAGTTTAAATACTTTAAGGGGAGTAGTTTAAAAAACAAAAGTTCTTAAGTAGATATATGGGCCTGAAAAGGATATTGCATATGAAATTCGCGATTTGTAACGGTCGCCATATTTGAGGTTATGACGACAGTGAAAACCTCAATTTTTTTTTTCTAGGTTAGAAATCGGGTTCAAATTGTAGCAATCTCGATTTCTCGAGCCTTTATTTTTTTCTCAACGTAAAGGTTATTTCTAAATTCTCTTATACGAGGTGCGATCGGAAAGTTTCAGGACTGTGTCAATAGAGGGCGAACCGGATGTAGTACGAGCTTCTGCCGCTAGGGGGTGCGGCCTACATTCATAGTGAATCAGTGTGCCAGCCGGCATCATCGAATTAGCATTTGTTTCTTAGTTACGGGCGTTTTGGTAGTGCATTACACCGACCCTCCTGCGATTTCGGAATGGCGCGTGTGCATCAAATTTTGCCAAAGACTCGCCAAAACGGCTAAGGAAACCTATGAAATGCTAAAGCAAACATTTGGGGAGTCCGCAAACTTTTGTGTGGCATTCACGTTTTAAAAAGGGCCGGCCGAACCTCTGTCGATGATGACGAGCGTTCTGGACGACCATCTTCGAGCACAACGCCCGAAAAAGTTACGAAGATCGACGTCGTACCATCAACGACTTGTGCGACATTGTTGGGATAGGCTATGGGACCTGGCAGCTGATTCTAAAGGAAGAACTCCACATGCGACGCATCCTGTCTGAGGACCAGAAGCAGAATCGACTTCTCGTTTGTCAGGAGCTCAAAGATCTTGCAAGAACCGACCCCAACTTCCTTTCTAAGCTCCGTGTGACTTCTTCCTCTTCCCAAAGATGAAAATTCAGCTAAAGGGAAGGAGATTTGAGACGATAGAAGAGATTCAGGCAGAATCGCAGATGGTGCTTGACAGGCTGACAAAGAAAGATTTCCAGGGATGCTTCCAGGCTTGGCAGCGGCGCTGGGATCGTTGTGTTCACTCCCAGGGGAACTACTTCGAGAGTGATGGATGAATTTAATACCTGAGATAAGTGTACGGGTTTTTATACGCGCAGTCTTGAAACTTTCCGATCGCACCTCGTAAGCATCTATTTTATTTGTAATGTAAGAAGTTACTTTCCATAAATCAGACGTTTATAGCGACAAATATGCTAATTCCTTAGAGTGCGACATGAAACATGATAAACTGAGTGGAACTGGTGTTTTAAGAAGGCCGTGGCCCATTAAAAGTAAGAAACTCGGAACAGCTACATTGATACGTTCCAAATACGTCTTCTGTTATACTCGACACAATTTGATTTTAAATGAACGAAAACAAAACCAGCATGAGATGTTTTTCTGTACAAGGAAACGATAAACTCTTTAACTCACGAAAGAAAGCATCATCATCATCAAAAAGACGTTTTGAGTTTTCGTATAAATCTCAGCGTGAAACCCGTCTTGGGCTCGAAAGCACTGTTGCATACTTCCGAGTTCACAGCGAAATCTTACAGTGTTGCAACATGAAATGCGGACGTCAGACGAGAGAAAAGCTGGCAACACTGTACTACTAGTAACACAGAGCCGCGCGGTTAAGTCTTTCCGTGGCCTTGAAGAATGAATTTTGGTGACGCCCACTATAGCTCGTATTGAAGAAACCAAAATTCACCAGACGTTCACAGTTTAAATTATTTATTTTAATCCGTCTGATCACAATATAATTTTATTTAAAATTTATTATAATTAAGATAATAAAATATCATTCATGTTCCTTATCGATTGATTACAGTTTTATTAATTCAATATACAATAACACAGACACCAAAAAATACTTTATATATTATTCGATTCAGTTCACTGAGCTGTTTTTTCATCACTAACATAAAACACGTTATCCAGTCAGTAAACAATACATTTCAATGACTTAAACTACGTAACAATGCAATTTAAGCCCACAAATCTAAGTTATCTAGATCCATATTCACTTTCGGATTTCTTATCGTATTAAATATTAATGAAATATATTTTATGTTGTGGTATTTATGCTCAGAGATTTTTCTCTAGCAAATATCGTTAATAACGTTTTGAGTGTTTCCTCAGTCATTCCAGATTAATGCTAAACTAATATCAAATTTTATCTCATTACATATTAAATTTGTGCTAATTGCAACAGTGTCATTACTCCAAAAAAAAAAACAGATAGTAGTTTCTCTCCAAATAAAGTCTTTTAACTAAGAATGGAACATTTAAAATCCTGCTTACGCCACTGATACCCTGTGAATGTCGTGTATCCGACGTCCTCACTGGCAAGAATTCTGAAAGTTCACCTTTCGCCTTGAATTCCCACCAGCAGTAGACGTCGAGACTGACATTTCCCGGATGTGGGCTCTGTCTGTCTTCTAACACTTCTTTGGATTATTCCAAGGACTGGCCCGTGCCCTGGTAGGTAGGCAGTGAGCCAGACAGGACGGTCTCTCCTTCATACATACTCCGTCGCCCATTCGCACATGCGCGTTGAATCTTATTTAAACAAGCCTACAAGGAAATCCTCTTACGCGATGTAAGAATTCTTCAGTACGCGACCTACAATACTCGGGATTATTGTTGGAACTCCTTGTTGCTAAAACTGGAGCTCTGGTTGTCTATAATAATTACATGAACAATAACAATGACCTTTAGATACCACTGTTTAATTTGTTTCTTTAAAACGAGAGTGGTCACACAGTTCCTGTGAGCTCTGGTTGTCAACGTAGCAACCTGATGACGTCATCGCACGTGATTTGGCGTGAAGAAGATCTTTGGTATTTAAGTGAACTCCAAAGAGTATACGGTTCTTAAATATTTTTTGGTAACTAATTTACAATCCCAGTATTAAATTCTTCAGTATCTCAGCTCTCCACTTTACACAGATAAAGTTAAGATGTTCGTTTATCGAGATGAATGATCAGACGTAAATTCGGTTGCTATAGGAACCACCAGGCTTTTATTTTCAGGACGAAATGACTTGTCATTTAATAGAAATTCCGTTTATTTCCATTTATATAAAATTATTCCCATCGAAACTTTGAAATCAGAATTTTATATACCAAGCACCACGACTACTCAGATATGATTATTATGTAAATTAGGGTTGCCACTGTAGAAATACTAATCAAAACTTAATTCCTACGTAAAATTAGTTTTCTTGAAGAACCTTCCACACCAAATTTCAGTAAAACCTATCACGGACAAATAATATCTTGCAAGAACTTGTCAACGGATGAATTCTTAACAAATAGTTCAACGTCTGTCTACTGGGAGGTTAGCAATAACTACAAATGAAAATACAAAGTGTAGTCTGGTGGACGTTTTCCGACGTTTACGTGATGAAAACCTACAAGACTGCAGAGGCTATGTGCCGCTGAATTCGATGAGAGAACGAACTGGAACGCTTAAAAGTGGAATCTGTCGTGGCTGGTCGAAATCCAAAACAGGAATTTGCCACAAAGTACAGGACAACGTGTCAGGATAACGAGTGCCCCCCCCCCCAAGCTGTATTCATCCTTCATACAGGACACAGACGCCACATCTGTGCTAAAAATCCTCGATAATTTTCTTTTCGTACTGAATATAGAACACGCTGAAATGATTTTAACGCGAACTTATATTTGCCTTATCTTGAAACCTTGAAACTGTCTTCAGTGACCAGCGTATTTCCTTATCTGTCATGGGGCGATGATCTCGTTAACTACGAGATAAAGGTTGACCGATTCGAATCCTTTCGGTTTACAAGACCAGTTTCTGGTAACATTTTTCTTAATTTATTACTAATAGTTCGCAGATTTTCAGGAGAATACATCGCCCTCTGGCATCATCTGCTTAGCGAACCGTCAAGAATGCCTGTGCTTAGTTTAACGTACAAATGCTGACAGTTATCAGTATTATTTGCTGTTTAATACGAGCCTCGTCCTCAAAGTAAGTTTCCCTGGGGCCGTTTACAGAAACAAAACACAATTTCATGGAAATATTTATTGCAACAGATACAGCAAGTGTTTAGCTATTTTTCAACATATTCGCCACCGGAATTGAGACATTTGTCATACCGTGGGACCAACTTTTGAATACCTGTGTCGTAGAAGTCTGCCGCCTGGGAT